>JALBCR010003256.1:0-54429 GCA_030710515.1 Abscondita cerata | reverse complement strand
CATTGTGCTTCGTTCAGTTACGTATTTGCTGGACAGATAATGAACTAAATAATAAAGAGTTAAAAATTGTATAAAATACAAAAGAGAAGACCTATGTACTTAGTATAGTCAACAATGTTATCTGTATAGTACATGAGCTACAATAAACTACCTAAGGTCAAATGTACTTATGATGTACCAACAGTTAGTTCAGTAAATGTAAGCATTTTCTGTGAAATGACGTAAGGTATTCATCTCTATTATCTGATTAAAAACAATAACTATCAATAAAAACCTGTTTTTTAATGTTAGGTTAATGGAACCATTACGTTTATGAACGATCTTATTTTAGAGTCAAACCGGTTACACACTAGATTTACCATCAAAATTAATTTACTCGAGTGGCATACAAATTGTTCTAAATATTCTCAATTTTTATTGATTTGGTATACATTTATGGTTTGGTTTCATGTATTACAACAACTTAATCTTATTGCTTTTAATAGGGTTATTGAAATGGTCCAGACTTGCATGCGATCGCTTTCCTAACTTACTTGACGCCCTGTAAGATATTAACAGTTAATATCTTAATAGTTGCAGTTGAGATACATTGCAGGTTGCATGATTACATAGCATATAATATCGAATACGTTAGGATTGGCAGTTCTTATTGCTGAGTCACCTCTGCGACTTTTTCAAAACCGCTTTTCACAGGCACTGGGTCACGAAACAGCTTTTCTCTTTCGATTTCCACGACCTATTGTTTTTGATATGTATATACTTCATATTATTGGAATCGAAGCTATTTGACAAGAGAGAGAGTTGTACACAAAATGATTTGTCCAACAAAATTATTGCTGCTGTTAGCTAATCTGAGGGACGGTCCAAATGTAGAGCCCATGAGAGTTATGTTTTTCGATATATATATATATATTATATATATATATGATATATTTGATGATATATAGTTCGTTTTTACAGGAACTGGGTACCGATAAATAATGTCAAATCAGTGCAATTTTGCAAACAGACAAAATAACGAAGTTATGTTTTGCTCGGAAAAGCAGCAGTTTGAGAAAAGTCGCAGAGAGAAAGTGTATTGCATTCACTAACAAAGTATGAAACATATACTGGGTGCGGCAGAGAGGACGGACGGTTTTTAAAAAATCATAAAATAGTTAATTTTTACTCAAAAACAAATTTATTGATGCAATCAGGTTCGCAAGAAATAGCATTTAAGACAGTCAAGTGTGGAAAATCACATCAAGCATGTGGTGGCCAAAATTGTTGATGCAGTGCTGGAGGCGTTCTTGGAAGTTCGCATAGACTCTCTCCAACATTGCGCTTTTAACATGGGCCACTTCCACGCGAATTGCGTCCTTCAAAATGATTCAATGATGCTCTGGCTGTGTGGGCGGTCGCCCCATCCTACTGGAACTTACGTCGGGTTGGAACACGTCGACGTCGTAATTCAGGAAAAAGAAGGTGGTGATTATTACGACGTAGCGCTCTGAGTTCACGACGCAGCGACCATTACCGTCTACGAAGAAGTAAGGGCTAATGATGCAGTTTTGCGATACAGCGCACTAAACCGTTACTTTGGGACGTGCAACTGAAACACGGACAATGCTATGAACTCACGAATAAAACGACACTCTTCTCACCATTCTCGTAGACGGAGGGGAGAGTACTACTCTTCTCAAAAACGCCCGTCCTCTCTGCCGTACCCTGTATGTATCACCAACCTCTATGTATCCTAAACTGGTAACTATTATAGTATAGGAATAGTAAACTTGACAAAGGAAAAAATATCGAAAAGCTAATTTCTTCTGGAATGTGTTGTATAGATGTCTCTGAGTCGCCTCACAAAATCCCGCAAATCTCATCTTGGGAACATGCTTTTATATTGGAAAATGGGTGCAAAGTGCCGGTTTCTATATACCCGCCATTACCTACCGAACTAATAATACTAAAAATATCATTTTAACACCAAATTGTTCAGAAGTAACTATAAGAATAAATAATTCTATATAAAAAATGGTCGAAAAGTTAACCGTTTTGATGAATTGAAGACAAAAGTTTAAAAATAATAATTTAATAGTTTACAAGTTTTTCAAAGATTACAGAAAATTCAAGCTTTGGATGAAAATGCTTTTCCAAGGTTGTTGATAATCTAATTACAAACAAAATGTCGTTTAGTCTTTAAAAATCTTTCCATTGGGTCGTAATCAAGGTTTTTGTGTCCACATTGATTGTAATTTATTGATATGCTGTAAACCATCTCTTATTTAGATACGATAATTAGCTTATTATTAAAGGTTAATCTTGAATATGTATTTGTAGTATAAAATTAATTTTTATTTATAATAAAAATATGCTATTCGAAAATGTAATATTGATACTAGATGAAAGATAAAGATTGAATATGACGACGATTTCTCTTATTTATTCGTGTATATTGAAAAACCAATCACCTTTTATTGATCCATTTTAATATAACCCTTAAATCCTTGTACTTAAGGTTCACCTTTTCGTCTACAATTTTCAAGTGCCAGATTTTGAATTACGCGGTTGGTTTGTGACGTCACTACTGAACGGGCTATACCGAAGGTAGAAAAGCCTCCGAGCTTGCAAAGATTACCCTAAACTACACTACTCAACAAGACCATTCCGCGCAATCAAACAACTGAATCGGAAACACCTTACAGCAACAGATCGAGTGGGAACCACTCACTTTTATTTCAAACGCTATTAAACGCCAAAAATAGGTACGGGAAGTACAATAAAAATTGTTAGCTACTTACCAGGCATTAAACATTTCACACATGACATAGCTTTTTGTCAAAACCCGGAAAATGTTCTGAGTGCGAATTCAGTCACTTTATTACATCTCACAATTTACTACGGATATTTGCCACATCTCAAACACAGCAAACGTTGTTGCAAACGCGCATTCTCCCATTAAAATTATCACAACAGCACAGATCGACTTTAAGAAATCCGCAACAGCACAGCCCACAGACACAAATTTGCACTTATCTACGTCTAGAAAATTTATTGCAACTCATACGATTCACACGTAACATGGATACTGCAATCTCTCATTTGCTAATTCACGATATTTTCTCTCCGCGGATCATCACCAACACATTTTCGTTACAATGCACACTTTAGCACACCCGGAATGAAAGCTATTACTCAACTTATCAAACAGCGATATGCATACATTATTATGTTGTATATCAAAAACGCCTTCTGGGTCGAAAGAGTTTTGCGCTGGCTGTTGATCACACGTTTGTGTTTTGTATTAAGAAATACAACCGATCAAGAAAGACCATTTCAATTATAATTGCTTAAACAACTCAATACATTTTGGTACACTCGTTTACGAACAACGACACCTCAAAGCTTCTATATATGCCATAAAAAATAGAATGAACTTCTACCCAGCTTTCTACTAAACCTACGAAATTTATGAAGGGAGGACTTTATCGACACCTCAACTAATATACGGATACGCAGATACCATCGTTACAAACCATTACCCCGGTAAGAACGGCACATACGGTTGCTCAATTTAGTTTCCAGCTCATCTGCAACAACTGATCACAAAATTACGCAAAAATTTTTTTCCTACTTTTGCTAATCTATTCCCACCATACTTTATTGTTGATCTACTAAGGACTCATATAGACTGCCAGCACAACCTTCTAACAAGTACATAAGAAGTACTTCAAAGAATGCAAACACAAAAATGCATTATTACAACTTTGTCGATTCAGCACCAATCTTTTAATTCAGTTCCGAGTTGAAGTTTGTCAGTATCCAGTCGCCGCGTGTAGTACACAGGCGTTAGTACCAGTTTGGCGTACTACCGCATTCAACTTTGCACATCCTTAAGCTCATCTTCCATGCGGTTCTGCGACCGCAACAGGCGTCTACCGTACATAACCTCAATCACAGATAAATATTCCTTACAGATAGTCCGTGCATTAGGTGTGTAGCTGTTAGCACAGATACACAAATTAACGTTTTCTTTAAAATATGTAGTGTACCAAGTATTGACAGTAGTTAGAGTCGTAAGTAAAATAACTGTCGATACAGAAGGTACAGTGACCTTATTTAGACAGTGGCGACACGAGCCTTTAAGTTTCGCCCATCCGTCATGATGTGTCAAGATTTGAATATCTTACCTAATAAAAATGAAGTTTAAGTTTCTCATTTATGGTATATCAGTAACTTTGTCAGTTAGTTTTGGAGGTATTAGTAGTGTACTTTAAGTTTACCAACAATTAATAAGCTAACACCGCAGCCGCAACTACCGCAGCAAAAGATCCAGAAACAATAGAGAAAACAAGAGCACAAAAGTACTGAAAACAACTGTCTACGGGCAAATCTAAAATAATTCAATTAAAAAGCAAGCAAGGTAAGATCACATCAAATCGAGAAGAAATGATCAATCTTGTGGAGGAGTTTTACCGCGAACTATACACAAGCCGCCAGAAAGAAAAGGTAAACCCCAACATTTTAACACGTAGGCAAGATATCATCAATCAAGGCCCGAGGAGGTACCAGAAATCACCATTAAGAAGATTCGTGGAGCCTTGTCAAAGATGATAAATAATAAATCACCTGGAGAAGATGAGGTGACCGTGGAAGCAATAAAGGTTGGAGGCCCCCTTCTGCTACAGAAAATACGAATACTATTTAATCTTTGCTTGCGGAATAGCACTATTCCACAAAAGTGGCAAGAGGCATCCACCATACTCCTCCACAAAAAGGAGATAGACCTTAAAATTACCGCCCATAACTCTTTAAGCCACCTATATAAATTATTCACGAGAGTGATCACATCAAGACTGGAGAGGAAGGTTGAATTCTACCAACCAAAAGAACAAGCCGGTTTTCGATCTGCTTTTGGAACTAATGATCATTTACAAAGTATCAAGACTCTCATCGAAAAGACAGTTGAGTACAATAGACCATTGGCGCTGTTGTTTATAGACTTTCATAAGGCTTTTGATACGGTCGAGTTAAAGGCTCTGGTTAAAGCATTGGAGGAGTGTCGGGTAGATTATAGGTACTCAAAACTGATCTATAACATATACAATAACGCAACTATGTCGATTAAATTACACGAAAGCAGCCAACCTATCGAAGTGGGAAGAGAGGGTCCCCTATGTCCCCAAAACTCTTCATAACCGTATTAGAACATGCATTTAAAAGCTCGACTGGGACTCAAAGGTATCACCATAGATGGACAGAATCTTAATCACCTCAGATTCGCTGACGACATAGTCCTTGTAATGACAGGAAAATAAAACAAATGCTCCACGAACGTAACCACGCATACGCCAAGATTGGTTTGAAAATTAATTTCTCTAAAACCAAGAACATGACTAATTTGGTTTTAGTGAACGTATCAATATCGAAAACACTCAAATGAAGAGGTCGATAAATATGTATACTTAGGTCACGAGATGCGCATTTCAAGGACAATTAGACCTGCGAGCTGCATAGGAGGATCAACCTTGGATGGGCTGCCTATGGGAAACTCAGGTATATCTTCAGAAGCGACATTCCTATCTGCTTAAAACGAAAAGTGTTCGACCAGTGTATTCTGCGGTCCTTACCTACGGGCGGAAACATTAACCTTAACATCCACATCCGTGAAAAACTAAGGGTCGTACAACGAAAATGGAAGGTCGATGCTTGGAGTGAGCCTGAGAGATCATATTAGAAACGAGGAATTACGGCGAAGAACAGAGTGACGGACGTCATCAAGCGAATAGCTACACTAAAATGAAACTGGGCTGGCCACATAGCCCGATGTGCGATAACCGATGGATGAGGAGATTACTGGGTGGAGGCCGCGCAGCGATAAGAAGCCAAGGAAGACCGCCTACTAGATGGACTAACAACCAACTGGATTCAGACAGGACAAGATAGAAAAGGTGGAATGCCATGAGGAGGCCTATGTCCAGCAGTGGACGTCTCAGGTTGGTTGATGATGAATAAGCTAACACAGTTTGAAGAACATATTTGAAAGTTTAAAGTCAATTGTTAATAATTAAATTAAATAAATGTAAAGGCAAAGACAGACAAGTTGTTTCCGAAGCTTGAGAGTCGAGTAACCATCATTAATAACAGAAAAAATTATATATTGCACGTAATTTTATTAGGAATCATGAACAGGCTACAAAAATGTGCAATAAGAAGTATACCGGCGCTTCTTTTTTTTCCGCTTCAAATTTTTTTTTAAGACAGTTGATAATCTGGAATTAAAAACTAATTTTTAAATAAAGCATCCCTTATGATTAATTTATGGATGTTTAAGAATCTGAATATTGTCGGAATAAAATCGACTCCACTACACTGTTGTCTTAGATCCAACCACCCGTTTGGGAACCACTATCTTTGATGTCTTTTAAATTCTCGAGATTGTAATATCTACAGATGTTGCATGGCGGTTTCTGATGCTAGCTTATTTTGAATTCAATGTTTGTGGAGACGTAATTATACTGGGTAGGTGCTGCAGATGCTGTTGCAATTTCATCTAAAACAACGAACAGATTTGTTTGTCTTAGCAAATTCGAAAATAAGTTTTCCAGACAATCTTTGTTGTTAGTACATTTTCGTAATACCTCCTTTCAATAAATCTTCTTATAATTTGAGAATAGATTGAGTGGAAATTAACCTGTCTCCAATGAAAATATTTTCTTTCTTGTTGTTCAATAAATGCACTCTATAACACTTAAAATTAGTCACAGAAACAGTCAAAATATATATGAAAACAATTCCAGAAAACTTTTTAAAATTGGCTAAAACCAGAATAAACAAATGCAGCATTCTATTCAAAGTCGACACTTAATGGCGGATGACCCCATTTGACTAGAACTGCCAATGAAAAATTAAACAGCGCCGTGTCTCCACTGTCTAATAAAGCCACTGTAGCAGAAGATAGTGTATCAGATTTTGGTCACACTACTACATGACAGATGGTGCTGTAATTTTAATTCACTGTCACACTTCAAACATTTATTATATTGTTTCCACAATTCTAGAGACTGTTAATTTGTTGAAATTGGATTCAATATGAGTTGCATTTATTGTTCTGTGCTATAATAAAATTTTATAAGAGCTATCTGTATACTAGTATTTATGGTACCGTAACCTTACTACAGCGCCAATGCTAAAAGTGTGCCCCTTCCAAACTGTTTCCATATCACCGCCAAAATTGACGTCCGATATACTATACGGTGGTATATCTGTAAGGTTTATTTATCTGTGCCTCAATCAACAACGACGCCACAATAGCAAAAAGAAATGAAAAAGAACAAGACAAAAACAATAAATAGAGAAAAATAAACTGATTTTGTGTGATCAATAATAAACACCTTCTTCAAACAGAAGTTTGCAGCCAAATATAAAACACAGAAACAAAAGATACAACAGTAAGATGAGCAGAACGGTACACTAAAATTAAGCAGACATTAACATAAAGGAAACAAAAATGTAGGTACAGATAAAGATAATAGCAAACTAGTAGAAAGAAAATGCTACTTGCAAAATTAAAAAAATATAAAATAAAAATCCAATTTTCAAACAAGCCATAGTTACCAGCGCTAGCTTTCACTTAGTGAATGGCGAAACCGCTGTTGGATGTTCAGTATTTTAGATTTGTCACAATTTATTTTTTAATTCTAAATACAGGTAGCCATGATAAGGGAGAGAAGTAACATGAAATAAAAATTTTGCATACTATCTGTATGTCGTAATCATGCCAAAACGGTTCACAGATGAGTGGGGAGCTGGAAAAAATACTTGCCCTTACACGAGTCATGTTTACAGGGAGCAAGGTGCGGACAAGGTGTAAATGGCACCAAAAAAGTTTTGAGTTAAATTTTGACTTTTTGTCCTGCTTGATCTAAAACTAAGAAGTTAAAATTGAAAGCACTAGCAGCAATTTTATTAATGTACCGGATGCCCCAAATAAGCGAGTGGCAAGCGGTGTATCTCAAAAACGAATTAAGTGAAATGATTCACAGTTTCAAATTATATCATAAAAGTGGCCAAGAGAAAATGCTGGTAATTATTTAAGAAGTTCACTTCAAAATTGGTCGCTAGATAGCGTATTGATTTACGTCAAATAAAAAGGTTCTATTTTCTGTGCAAGCTTGCATAGGAGGCTATACCGAAAATACCTAATATCAAATCTCACGTTTATTGTAAAAACTTTTGTCTCAAGATTTTTTTAGTATTTCTTCGAATAAAGTGGTGGGGGTAAAATAAATATCAAATTTAAATATCTTGGAAACCCCTAAACAAATAAATCAAAGTTAGTTTTATTTTAGAGTATTTTTCTTGTTCTATCAGAAGCGTTAAAGGAATTTACTTGTCGTTCTTACCACGATCGTTAGATAGCCCATTAAAAAATATATACAGAGTGGAACAAAAGTCTGGAAACGCTCAATTATCTCACAAATGGGTAGTACAAGAATTGTACAACATGTACAACATTTTGGATAAGTATATTTTGGGATACGAAGATTCCAGATTTGATATCTGCAATGTTGCCAGATTTAATTACTTAAATTCTATTTTGCACGGACAGTTTTATTTAATTTAAGACCTTCCTGACTTTATCAAATATTGAGTGTTACATTATGGTTGAACTTCTGTATGTGAAGGGGACATTCCAATAATGATACAATATACGGGTTGATCTACCAAAGTTAGTGATAATATCAGAAAACGGTAAATCTGGCAACATTGGAGATGTCAAATCTGGAATCTTCGGTATCCCAAAATATACTTATCCAAATGTTGTACAATTCCGTACTACGCATTTGTGAATAATTGAGCGTTTCTAGACTTTTGTTCCACTCTGTATATATTTTGAGATTATCTCAAAAATCTAAATACAACGTTATATATATATATTATAAAGCTATTCAATGAAAATTAAAAACTGTATTAAAAAAGTGCTTGAACTCAAGGTCCCTATCTTTTTCTTTCCAGCTCATACTGACTTTTTAAAATTAGGATTTCTTTTTAAAACAAATTATGGCCTTCAAAAAAGCGATTGTTAAAATACAGGGGGTTATTTTAGATGTCAAATCCTTAAGATGTTCAGAAGTGTGTCATGATCTTGCTCCGCGCATTGCTGTATCTTCGCAGTGTAGAATAAACGGCAGTTTTAATTTCCGGCAAACCATAAATTGCATTTTGAATTCTGAAGACCATATTTTCTTTAGTTGTAGGTCTGTTCTGCAAAACTAAATCGGGCGACCAAGCAAGCCATGGGAAAAATGCTTCCTCTCCTATATGTATCGATTGGATATACAGCATTTAAAGTGCTCTCTTGCATCAATTGCAAAATGTGCTGGACAGCCGTCAAGTTGTAGAAACATGTTTTGACTGAGACAAAGCTTTACACTTTCTAAAAAACCTAGATTCTTGCGGTGGTTTCCACTGTTTGATTAAGTTTGTAATTCTCTATTTAATAGCGTTACACAATATACAACGTTGTATTTAGATTTTTGCGAAAAAATTAGAAAATATGTGTATTTTTAATGCGCTATCTAGCGTGCCTCAATAGAGAACGACAAGTAGATTCCTTTTAACGCATCTGATAAAACAAAAATACTTTAAAGTAAAATTAAGTTTGGCTTTTTATGTTAAGGCGTTTCCAAGATGTTACATTTTTTTAATCGATATTTATTTAACCTCCAAAACTTTATATAAAGAGATACAAAACCTGTGCGCAGTCGTGCAAATTTTCGTAGCAACAAGCAGTCGTGCATTACGTAACCAGTATTATCGATAAGTTACTATGCATTAATAGGATTACTATTGCCAAAATCGTGTTTTTTTTCATTTGACGTGACCAATACGCTCTCTAGTGGCTATTTTAAAAACTGCCCAAAATAATTTCCAGCATTTTCTCTTGACCACTTTCATTAAAAAAATTTTTAATACGCTTAACGGTTTCAGATGCAGCCACTTACCTCACTTATTTGACACCCGGTACATGTCAATAGTAAAATATTTGAAAAGTATTAAAAAGGTTTAGAATGATTTAAATACAGGGGTGTAACGGAATGGAGGTCATAAACTAAACCCACATATTCTGGAGCTAAAAATAACTCGATTGAACCTAATTTACCTCAGTACAAATGTGTATTCAAAAAGTTATAATTTTTGAAAAGTTTATTGGTAATATTTTCCTTAATAATAGCACGATTTTAACTGAAGAGGGCGCCACCAGCAGTACTTCGCGTACATTAAAATTTTTATAACTTTTTTGCAAACGTATGTTGGATTGTTGTTTGAAGATTTTCATTCCTTGACGTAATTAGCTCAAAAAGTAATACTTAAAAGATGTCATTTGGCCAACCGTTTCCAAGAAAATCGACACTGAATCTTCAGTTGTTATCTAGATACGGCATCTCCAATATACCAAGGGCAAAAAGTTATGAACATTTTTAATGTCCGTGAAGTGCAGCTGGTAGCACCTACAATGTACAATAAAATTGTGATCAGATTTAGATTTCTATGCTGAAAAACTGCTGAATACCAAATTTTGTTGAAATCGTGTTTTATTAAGGAAAATATTACCAAAAACTTTTCAAAATTATAACTTTGACACCCTGTAACTTTTTGCATGCACATTTGTACTCTTAGGTAAGTTTAGGTTCTAATCACGTTATTTTAGTACCTAAATAATGTGGTTTAATTTATGACCTCCATATTTGTTATCTACACCTTGTAGAATGTAGTAATTATAGACAAGGACATTATTGAGTAAACATAAATAAAGTAATAAAAGAATACAAGTATATAGATTAAAAACAATAATAGAGCCAGAATTGGAGGAATCTCAAAGAAGATTTCGCAAAAGGCAGGAAATTAAACCACATATTCATAATAAAGCAGTTCACGGAGACCTTCTCAATAACGATAATGGGCCTACAAAAGGTAGGAGACAGCCCAAAGAATAGAAAAACACAGATAGAGCAGCTAACAAGTAAAACACAGGAGAACTATGCACAAATAAAGAAAATAAGTATTAGTATAATAAACGACATAACAGAAGAAGTTTGTTCTAAGAATTTTACACATTTTCTAAAGTTCACAGTGATTGAAACGCCTTCTGATAGGCAACCAAACTTACAGATTTCAAAATAAAAATGTTGTTAGAACGAGGATGGTCTTGTGACTTGAACTTGTCTTTCTTTAAGTCGTCTCTTTCTTAAATTACTACTTGCTGGTAGGAGCAGATGTAGGTTTAAAGGTCTATCACAGTGAAATTTTATTCTGCAACATTTACCAGAATCCTATATCTATTATTCTACCTGGAAAGTTCGTATCCTTCATCTATCGACAGCTCCTGCTGGAAATCACCACACTTCATAAACCCCATCAAGGTAAGTGGTACTAACTTTTCTTTGTATAGCTTTTATTAAGTTACGAAATAACACTTTAGTTACTTTTGTAGTTTACAAAAAAAAGTCGAACATATCTAACAGAAAAGTCTATTTTTTATTTTAATATCTTATAAATAAAATGTGGAGTTATGCGTTTTCAGCAAAAATTGTTTCAGGCAAAAATTTGGATTTTCTAATAAAATATTATATTGTAATAGCAAGTATAGGTTTCAGTAAACTAATAAAGTTAAACTTCTAATTACTTTCAAAGTGATGAATAAGTGATGAATTAATTACTGCATTTTGTTGAAGCCAACCAAGTTTGATTTGAAACATTTTCTCGTAGTAACCACGGAATTGGTTGTCAATTTTAAATAGTAGGAAGCGAAAACAAGAAGAAACGTGTCCAGACGTTTTGCGTTTAAACTTTCAGAGTAAGATAAATAAGCTAATCTTATTTGGTAAAATTTTATCGTATATTACCTAACACAAATCAAAATTTTTACGTACCTTATAGAATAGTCGATCTGAAAACCTCATCAACTCTGCTGTAAAGTTGCAGTATAAATGCAGACCGGCATAAAAAATAATAAAAAGTAGTATTAATCCAGCGTAGAAATTATTAAGTATAACCGTTGTAATATCCATCCACGTGTAAGATTTAATTCCATAATCACTTAAACCCAAAGTAAAGGGTTTTTCAAAACAATACTGTAAAAATAGAAAACCCACAAAGAAACTCAAAGAGGCACCTTCCAATGAAACTCCATCTAATTGGATCATTGGACCTATAAACTAATAAGTTAAGTACAGAAAACGTTATTATTTCATCTACCTTGGATAAACGTCTTTGTAAATCGCAACTGGTGCAAATGAAAAATACAAATAATGGGAGAATGTAGGATCCAGCACTTCTTCAGTCTGTTGTAGATATTTTGGACAGTTAGTACGTACAAATGCATGATTTTTCATGAGTAATCGCGTCTGAAAATCTTTAATTTAAAATACCTCCTTAGGAGATGGTAAAACTAACAGTTTCTGTGATTACAGCAATTGAAGAAGCGATACCTAAGTCGTATAATAAAACTCCTTTAACCGCAAAATATAATAGCCCAGGATAATGCAGAGTGAACAGTGTTAACCATAGAAATCCCACATCTTTGCTACAAACAAAACATGTAACAAATCTCTATATTTAACACATTTGTACTCACTTTGATTTTTAATATGCTTTCGCACTTTGGCCCATAATATAAAACAATAGTACACAACTAAACTTGATAAGAAAATAGGAGTCCACAATAAAATCGCATAAGAAAAATTTTTAAATGCTGTTATGGTGATGCGTAAACTCAGATAAACCCTAAAAATGTAAGTTTAAATTACAAACTAATTTAAATTGATTTCTTTTACCGTCCCTCATTGATGTAATCGGTAGTCGCCGTAGATATTACAGTTGTTGTAAATATAGCCACACATAAATAGTAAAACCGATTTTAGATTTTCGTCTTTATCCAATAAGTCTGTCAAGAGTGAATTTCTAGGTTCGCATATTTTAATAGGTAGTTTTGTGTCATTTTCCCATCTGCAACGTTTAATTGTTAAACCATCCAAATTCGCCGTGCTCTTACCTTTTATCATCAGTTTTATTTTTATTTTTATGTTCTCGTTTAGTGGTAGACAACATTTGTGTAGGTATTTTTTACGTTTTGCATTAAATGGTAAACAGTAAGTGTGAACCTGCACTATGACATTAACGCTAACGAACTAACACTTAAAATAGATAACAGCTCATTAAGTGATTAGTATTAACTTGTTTTTAAAGAATAAAATTGTTTGTTTTCTAACAATTTCTTATTAAACGGAATTTTGTAACAAATTATTCTTAATGAAAACATAAATTTTGAAGACAACGCTTTCTACATTTAAACAGTGTGAACAAGTGAAGAATAAACGGAATGATGGTTTGGAAACATAGTGTGTTATGCAGGTAATTAAATTACAAAAAATATGAAGGGATTAATGATATGCGCTGAGAAACATCTAAAATACCTCTTATTTTAAATCGTAAAAACAAAAAAATCTGATTTTAGTTTAATTCAATATTATAGATGGGTTGCTATTTCTTACTTAGACGATTATTTCTTATCATAATTGCTCTTTTTCTTTAGGTATGTAGCTTTCTCTACTTTGGCTTTTCCTTCTCTTATTGTGGTTTATTTATTTAATCGTATGGTACATTTTTAAATATTGTATTGTGATGTAGGTGTTATGTATGGTGTCCCAGAAGATCAGTATAATCCTGTACAGTGTGAGTGACAAATTGTAAAGTGCATTGTTTGTCTAGCATAAGCATTTACTTCAAGGATTAGGAAAACCACTAAAACCTAAACATGCCTACCCTTACCCACCTAGTATTCACATGTAATAATCTTAGTTAAGTGTATTAATGTGATTGTGTTTTGTGAAATTGTGTTGTACATTTTTTCCTAATTATCAGGAGGGTCTTGATGAAAAATATTTACAATGATTCCCAATGTAGTGGTACACTCTTGAAATTTAAAACTTGGACACCACAATTTCTGTAAACAACAGTTTGCACATTGTGAAGCGGGCTTAAGGGTATCATTTACAATTCTAACAGCAGTAGTCTCAGCAGGGTTATCTTATAGAAGGACTGTAGAATGAATCATTACACTAAGCACGTTTTAGAAAATAGGTAATTTACGTTGCTTACTTAATTTTTTTTTTCTTTAAAGAATATATTTGAAGGTATCGCTAATTAAACACCATAGCTCGATTAATTATCGAATCAAAATTTTGTTTAGGAAATGTTTACAAAATAAAATTAGAAATAATTTTGATTTAAAAACGTCTACAAGCAATAACTTTTAAATTAAATCAAAAACTAAACATGGTTATTTGGGTTGACTGATTATTACTTATTTTTAAATAAATCTAACCTACTAATATTGTAAGTTATTTAAAAAAATCATTAAACTCTCTATTCATAATATTTAATCCTTACAAAATGTATATTTTATGAAGTTTCATTTTTTTCTGTAGTTAATATAAAAGTGAAAATAAAAACTAAGGCAATTCTTATTATCAACGTATATATTTAGTTTTTTGACAAGAATGTATTACATAATTATAATTAAGATACCAAGTTATAGTTTAAAAATTAAATGAAAACTTTTTTTTTTTAAATAAAGGAATTACTATATAAATAATTATAAAAATCAATAATGGGTGTGCCCTCCATTATTATTGATACATTCTTGGAGGCGTCTGCTCATGACGCTATCAAGGTATCAATATAATTAATATTCATCGTTTCCCATGCGGTATCACTTTAAACTTCATGAGTGTACATGGAAATTCTGTGTTGGTCGAATATGGAGATCACCCATTAAATGTAATGGCAGTCGGTGGGTCAAATAATGTTTTTATGCTGTTAACGCCAACTGAGACCGGGCTGTGTTTAACAACAAAATGAAGTTTTTGAAAAATTCTGCAGTATTTCGAAGATTTGAAGAATGATGGCGCATACGTCTTCCGAAGCTGTTATTTTGGAGATAACGCATATCCTCTAAAAATAATTGGTTAATTCCAAGAAAAACCCAAATAAGAAAAATCAAAACTAGATTTAATTGACATCATAAAAGAGTGCGCAAAATAATAGAAACACTTATGTATTTTTGGTGTATTAAATGATTTAACTGTTCAACCAAAGAAAGCTGCAATATTTGAATTATCATGTATCATGCAGAATGTTTTCAAAATTGTAGGCAGAGAACATAAATATGTCAAAATTGTGAAAAATTTGTGGAAGATGAAAACCACGATATAGATCACCACCATGAGAAACCCGTTATTTTAGCAGTTAGAATTTAATTTAACAAAAATTACCACAATACAGCAAAATTAACTATTAATACACTAAAAAGTTGAACACAAACAATAAACTAAGGAGCGATTACTGTACTCGTCACTATCACTGTAGTATACTACATTATCATTAATTTAAATATTTTGAATATTTTCCAGGATTGTGATATTTTTAGTAAACTTTTTGGTATATTATAAATGGTGTTACATTTAGTTATCGTTCTAATTTCTAATTTACTTTATGCATCCCAACTTCTAACAAATGCTTCTTTAGTTTTTTATTTCATTATTTCTTAAAACTTGCAACGATCTTCCGTTTTCTAACAATGGTATTTTTGTGTTCAGAGGTTTGCAAGTTGGTTATTGTTGTTTAAATTATTGTTATCCTCTTCCAACAGTCACGGTCTAAAACTGTAAGAAAAGTAAACAAAACATAATTTTTACTAACTTTCAGTAAGTACATTTATGAATTCTTTTACCAACACAAAAATTTTCTAGCATTTGCAATCGATTCAATACTGGAGAGTCTTTGTCAATTATTTCAGAAATAGTCAAATCTGGTTGGTCCAATTATTTTTCTTTACCTTCATCAGTTCCAGTCCGTCTTGCGTTGTTACGTTAACTTTATCAAATAAAGTTCAGCAATGAAAGTTTATGAGAAATGTATATCTTTTCCAAGGCTCGACTTTCCCAGATCCCAAATAGTAAATCTCTCACAAATGTTCAGTTTCTTTTCATTAGTGCCGGGGCCCAATTATTTTGCTTAATCGGTAATTCGCTTTCACGCTACTGACTTGACGCAATTTTGCAGTCGGTTACCAGCAAACAATCCAAAAGAACATATTTCTCTTTCTTGATTAATGCCAACACAGCCAATTTCTTGTCTTTGGTTTTTATTTTGTTTATCCATACTTTGTTTTATGCAAGTATTGCGAGTACAAATAGAACTAAAATTCGAAATAAACCCCCACAAAATACGTGACACTTGCCAATTATAGTAAATGGCATTTTCTATAGCTACCTTGCTGTAATAATATAAATGACAAAGACCTTCAAAAATAAGGCTATATTAAACTAAAAAAGTACAGACAGCACATAAATGACTATGAGAGAGAATTTGACTTCACATAGACATAAACATGACAAAAATGTAAACAAGGTTAGATAAAACATTCTTCTCCACTCAGTTGTGTGACGTCATAACCTCGAAGATACTTAGTGGGTTTCGATTTCTTCTTTCTCAAGATTGTAAAATCTCGTTTTCTTTGTTTTGCTTAACTGTGTTCTTATCTTGGTTCGCTCTAGACATGGGTGAATGCAGGTGTGAATGTGAAATATTAATATTCTAGAATCTGATGACGTATCTAGATTTTGTTTTGCATGGTGTTTCTTAACAAAGGGATCGCTTTTCTGGTTTTGTTAAAACTCCTGTTTTTTCGTACTAGTCGATTCTTCGGTATCTGGAATAAGGAATGTGGCATTACCTCTAGGAGCGAAGTGACGGGTTGATAGAGTAATTTATTGCCATTTAATAATCTAACTTGTCCATAGTCTGAATTTGTCTCCAGCTGATTCACTAGTGGTTCATACATGCTTTGCTTCACATGTTTCATCAGAAAAACTTGGACCAGGGATACTTAACCATGTGGGAATTGATGTTCCATTTGTTGATCTTCTAGGATAAGTTCATGAAATTTAGAATTAACACCAAACTCAAAAACTTAAATATTTATTGAAAGAAAAAACGACTTACATCGACAAAAACATTTTTGAACAAGAATTAATATCTCGTGTTTTACGCAAAGCTTGAATCACAGTTTTGATTCTCACAACAAAATTTTTGATGCCAGTGCTATTCTAAGAGTGTTCAAATTATCTGGTACTACTGAACAATTTTTTGATTCTTTTGCAGCATGTCCCAGACTTGTTCAATAGGGTTCTACCATTTAGTTATGCCAACTATTTAAGTGTTAAACTACACTGTGCTAAATGTGCCCAAGCATTATCTTGCATAAAATAAGCTGTTCACCTAATTGGCTCTGGAAAGGTATAACATGGAGATTTAGGACCTCCGCAATGTATTGCCTTGCCGTCAGAGATTTATTTCTTATAAGTAGCAGTTCAGTATGGTTGTTAAAAGTGCCAGCCCATACCGTAATAAATCATGGGAGAAAACGTTCTCGGGGCCTCGCCAAACTCTCTTACGTCAGTCTGGAAAGAAACACAAAACCTGGACTCATCTAAATAGAGAACTTGTCTCCACAGGTCAAGAGTATAAGATAGGTGTTGTTTTGGAAATTCTAACCAATACCTGCAATAATCTACGTACCTGAAGACGTCTTTTAACTGTTATTTCACTTATATTCACTTGGCGCACTAACAATGAGGATTGCAAAACTGTGTTACTACAACACTATTTCTTCGAAAAATTAAAACATGAGTTCAGATATGGATGTTAAAAGCGTAAAATTACAATTTCCATAATGAACAGCAGTAAAATAAATAATACAAAAAAAATAATTTTTAATCATTTACATTGAACTCATTTCTAATCTTCGATACATTTCAGTATTTCTCCACCGTACGTTTCTGTCCTATACAAATATCTTTCTTTTTCTATGTTTTTCTCTCTAGTGTTTATTACTTCCTCAAGTTGAGTGTTACTTGGAGAATCAGTCATTTCTGTGGGTTTATTTGCCGAGGAAGTTTTAATTTTAGTTATACTATGAGATTCAGTCCCTACACCTGTCGACTTCTTAAATATTGCATTGCAGTCAATATCATAATAACGAAGTAATGCTTTTCGATTTTTTCAGATACTAAAGGTTTAAAGATTTGTTTGGAAACATTACTAGAAGTGAACCCACGTGTGAATCATGCCCAAAAAGAGACTTATAGGTTGATCGACCAATTATTTAATGGTACGAAGTATTTTTTTTGCTATTGGTGAATATTATTATTATATTTTACTCTCTTTAACTCTCTAGTTTTGCGTATTAAGTGTAAATGTTAGCATAAAATTTATATACGAACAATAAATGTTGCAACATCTAGAGTCCACTAGTGTTAAAGTAACACGGGCGAAAAATCAAAAGTTCGACATGAGCCGCGAGCCTTTGAATGGAGGAACAAATAAGTGTTAGAATAGCCTTCTGTAACAGGTGATTTATACAATTTTTCAATTTAGCGACCATTACTACTTAAAAGTAAAATTCAATATTAATACTTAGGGTTTTTTAAAGTAGTTGGCAAGTTTTCAAACAAACAATTTTAGAGGGTGTGCAAAATTTAATTTAATTCTTCAAATTTCTCCATTTTATATGTTGGTATTGTGTATCACTCTAAAATCATTAAGGAAAGATATTTTCTTAACCCTTCCTGAAATTCGAGAAATTGCACAAGAAATTGTACATAATTTACTGCCGAACAAGTCTCAATCCCAATATGATACACGTTACTTGAAATTTCAAAAGTGGTGTGTCCAAACAATATAGAAGCTATTTCAGAAAATATTTTAAGTAGCGTACTTTTCAATTGAAAAGCAAAAAATAAATCTTACTTACACTAATGTGGAACCACCAATGTTGCGGTCATGCTTATCTATACACAAAGATGTAGATATATCAAAATATAAGAAGTTGCAGGCCTTTTTAAAACGTTCGTCAGAAGGTTATACAACTAAAGTCCCAAAATTTTATAAGAAAATGACATTAATGAATTCATTAATAAAGCCAATAATATAACATATTTGGCAATGAAAAGCAAGTGTAAATTTTTTTGTCATTTATTGTATATAATAATTAAATACAATTTCAAATTGTTTTGATAATGGGTTACAGTGGAGCATGTAGGCGCGAAGAACTAACTAACAAGTCTGTGGATGACATTGAAATTAAAACCGATTGCATTGTTGTTTCGGTGCCTAAAACAAAAACCATTGATTGTAAGCCACTGGAAGATAAGCAACATACTTAAAATGTGTACCTACCAGCTTCCCATCAGAAATCGGACCTCTTTAATCAACCGCGGTCCACAAACTTTACTGTTAGATTGTGGTGCGGATTATTATTAGTGTTATTCAAATATATTCTTTAAAGAAAAAATTAAGTAAGCAACGTAAATTACCAATTTTCTAAAACGTGCTTAGTGTAATGATTCATTCTACAGTCCTTCTATAGATAATCTCTGCTGAGACTAGCTGCTGTTAGGAATTGTAAATGATACCTAAGCCCGCTTCACAATGTGCAACTTTTGTTTACAGAAATTGTGGTATCCAAGTTTCAAATTACATGAGTGTACAAAAGGAAAACTATGTTAGGTCGATATGGAGATCACTCATTAAATGTAATGGTCAGGTGGGTCAAATAATGTTTTTTATGCTGTTAACGCCAACTGACCGGGCTGTGTTCAGGAACTTAAGAGTTTTTAAAAATTCTACAGTATTTCGAAGATTTGAAGAATGATGGCGTACGTCTTCCGAAGCTGTTATTTTTGAGAATAACGTAATATTCTAAAAGTGTGTGTCCAAAACAATATAGAAACTATTTCAGAAAATATTTTAAGTGCATACTTTCAATTGGAAAGCAAAAATATAAATCTTACACTATGTGGAACCTACTCAATGTTGCGGTCATGCTTATCTATACACAAAGATGTAGATATATCAAAATATAAGAAGTTGCAGGCCTTTTTAAAACGTTCGTCAGAAGGATATGCACCTAAAAAGTCCAAAATTTTATAAGAAAATGACATTAATGAATTCATTAACAAAGCCAATAATATAACATATTTGGCAATGAAAGCAAGTGTAAATTTTTTGTTATTGTATATAATAATTAAATAATTTCAAATTGTTTTGATAATGGGTTACAGTGGAGCATGTAGACGCGAAGAACTAACTAACATGTCTGTGGATGACATTGTAATTAAAACCGATTGCATTGTTGTTTCGGTGGCTAAAACAAAACCATTGATTATAAAGTTACTGGAAGATAAGCAAGGCATACTTAAAATGTGTACCTACCAGCTTCTCCCATCAGAAATCGGAGCCTCTTTAACCCGCGGTCCACAAACTTTACTCTTAGATTGTGGCGCCGCGGTTATTATGGTGTTAGCCTCTACAAGCTATTCAAGGTTGAAATGTTAATCAATTATTTAATTTTGCAAAACAACCAGGTTGTTGCACTTAGTGATAAAACTTTATTTCTGCACTGCATGCATTTTTACTTGCTCTCCTATTAAATAAAAACAAATGTAGTAAATGTAGATTTATAAATTGCTTTTAATTTTGTTTCAAAACTTTAATATTGATTTAATGCTTTATAAAACAACACTGTAATTTTAAGAAATCAAACTTATTTACGTTTTTACTTACATAAACAATTTATTAGTCTATTCAACAATATTTACTTATCATTGCATTCAAAATTACGTCGTTTTCTCCGAAATCAATGGAACGACTGTTTTCAATTCCTAATTTGATTTTCGCTTTTTTCTTTCGTATTATCGCGTTCTATCGACCGGCGCCGAGTACATGGGGCAATAGGGCGGTTGCCCCCATACCTTTCAATTATATTAAATTAAATTTGTATGAAATTACCCGAAAACTAGTTACAATCTTCTCCTGAACGATCTAAACTTTTGTATATATTTTTCTAAAATAGGAATATTAACAAGTAAAACGCGTCAAATTTTTCAAAATTGTTAAAAATCGCTAATGTTTGAATTTAAAAATTTTCCTAAAGCCAAATTTACTTGGATTGGACAACTAAATCAGGATAAAATTTTAAGTTTAAGTTTAAGTTTAGCGGAATTTAAACGCATTAATTACAGTTTTCCGATTTGCTTTTAAGAGTAGCGTATATTTTTAATTTAATTAACAAATTAATAGTAAATGTCTTATCACTAATTGGATTGTTCTTCGTTGAGGAGGGGCACCAAAAACCATTAAGACGTTTTCAGGCAACGTTTCGTGCAGCCGAATGTGCACTTCTTCAGGCCTCTGTTTATTAAAAGAAAGAATACATTTAACGGTAAGTTATATACATAAACATCATATCCTTAATATATTAATCTAAATTATAGGGATTGACTCGACTACTTATTTATAACAAATAAATGGTCCGCCACTTGAATAAGTGTAAAAACACATCGATATTAAACAAACACAAAATAAATTAACAATTAAATGTAAATAAATACCTCTAATAAAACACACCTCTATACGTAGAAACGAACAAACATGAATGACTAGATAACAATATGATAATGGGAATTCCTTCTTCTATTTTATTTTAGTGATTAAATTTCTATAAATATTGCTTAAATTTTGTGTGTCCGCGTTATAATTAATGTTATTATTGTGTTTGATGATGTGTATCATTTCAGCTATTAGACGTTTTTTATAATTCCTTTCTACATTTAAAATCGTAGGATTATCAAAATTAAAATTATGACCCATCTCAATATGGTGTACGGCTAACGCAGAGTCTGGTTTTTGTTTTTTGCAATCGTTCTTATGATTTTTATTCTATTACATGTTTTTGTTTGGTTTGGCCAACATAGCATTTATTACAGTCAAGACAGTCTATTTTATACACTACATTGTGTTTGTCAAGAATGTTTGTCTTGTCTTTTAATTGTGTGTGCAAAAACAAAAACCAGACTCTCGTTAGCCGTACACCATATTGAGATGGGTCATAATTTTAATTTTGATAATCCTACGATTTTAAATGTAGAAAGTAATTATAAAAAACGTCTAATAGCTGAAATGATATACATCATCAAACACAATAACAACATTAATTATAACACGGACACACAAATTTAAGCAATATTTATAGAAATTTAATCACTAAAATAAAATAGAAGAAGGAATTCTATTATCCTATTGTTATCTAGTCATTCATGTTTGTTCGTTTCTCGTATATAGTGTGTGTGTATTATTAAAGACATTTATTTACATTTAATTGTTAATTTATTTTGTGTTTGTTTAAAATATCGATGTGTTTTTACACTTATTCAAGTGACCCATTTATTTGTTTTAAGTATGTAGTCGAGTCAATCACCTATAATTTAGATTAATATATTAAGGATATGATGTTTATGTATATAACTTACTGTTAAATGTATTCTTTCTTTTAATAAACAGAGGCCTGAAGAAGTGCAAACTGCTGCACGAAACGTTGCCTGTAAAACTTTAATGGTTTTTGGTGTCCTCCTCAACAAGAAATACAATTGTAATAATTTATAGGAGGAAATATTTACTTTCATAAATGTCTTATGTTCAATAGAGGCTTAAAAAGAATGTTTGCTTTCTGATATTAAACATGTAAAAATATTTTTAACAATACCTTTTGTATATTTATGAATAGCGAATGACAATTAGATACTTTAAATAAGTGAGATACAAATTGTTCCAAAGAATCTAATGGTTTTTTTAAAACTGAATCTGTTCGGCTCCATATTCTTTACACATTAAATAAAGTTTATTTTAGAAAATAAATCTTTCTCGCACTTAATTATTTTTTTCTACATATCTCACATTCATACTGTTTCAACTGCAACGGTCACCAAAATGTCTCGTTCTCCTTCTTCATCATTTAATTCAAGAACTTCTGCTTCATCTTCTTCACGATTTTTACCATCTACGCCCGCTTGAAACCTTATGAACATATTTTGTTGTATGGTTATTCGACACTGTCGAACGGAAGGCGTTAGAGTGTATCGACTCCTGTTGCAATTACGGAGTTAAAATTCTATAATGCATCTTGATTTATTACTCCCGTTGTTAAATATTTAATATTTTGGTTTTGCAAATTATCACACAATTGTAATATTGCCCGAATACTCCATACAAATTTATTGATGCAGTAGATATTGTTTCGCCTGTGCCCATGCTGCAGACTTCAATTTGTTTAAAATACTCTAATCTAACCCGTAGATTTTGTAAAGAAGTGTTTGCAAATACGGATTGTGGTCTTTTACATCTTTCAAACTTCGGCTATTTAATGAATCAAAAATGTCGTTGACTTTTTAAGAAAATTGGCAGTTTCTTTGCCTTGTTACGGTTTATTTGTAAACAAACTCAAAAATATAACAGTGCTAGAAGACCTTGCCGGCAGTTCCTCTTAGTCGGTAGTGGTCGTAGGCTTATTGAGAATCATTCAAAATGAAGGCTTCTACACTGCACGAAGGATTTATAAGGTGCCACCTAGGATGGCGATAAGAAATATTCTAGAGCCACTAGGAACTCGTAGACACAGAAACAAACCGTATGTTGATAGAAATTGTATATTATTATAGCGGCTAGACTTCAATTAACACACATAGAAATACATAGACACACAATAGATAATATCATTTAGAATTAATAGCAAAATATAGTAATAAAATACTAATAACTCATGAGAGCTAGTTAAGACACAAGTCATAATTCGAGGCACGAACGCCCCAAATAGGTTAGCGTATTATGAACTTTTGACAGTCGTAGCACCGATTATTTCATGCAAGCGATTCACCAAGTTTACGTGGCAAATATTGATCAGAATGTACTTGACAACAAATACGGAGAGTACCGGATCTTAGCCGATTATTTAAATAGGTTAAAAGCGCACAAAATTAATCAGGTACTTGGAAAGATCTTTCTAGTTTACAAAATTATCTATACAGCGCCAAAAGGTACGTTGCTAAACTCACGGCCACGGTACGTATACATAGAACGCGACAAAATTTATGAATGACATACCTAAAAAATTATCTTAGCTTGTATAAATAGGAATTCTTCCGTGTTCGACAGTTAATTGGCAGATGTGACAGCTTTCATATCCAAATCTAGTATTTTATTATTCAATAAAGAAAAGGAAAAACCAAAATTGACTCTGTTGATAACAATTGCTGGCTGCTCACGAAGAACCAGATAACAGGCTTATCTTGGATGGTGTCATTGACCAGAAGGAGATTTCAAGGTAGATTGAAATTCCAACATTAGTGAAAATACCCGACCCACTTTGGTATTTTATAATTTTTGGATTATTATCCTTGCCAGCATAACCATAATTAAGAATCCATTGATTAATTAAAACGGAGTAAGTCTGAAGTGACCAGCAGAAGAAGCCAAAGATAGAACCCGTGATAGCAAATATTTTAATTAAAACAAAAGAAAGTAAAAGGTACTTACACAGAAATAGTAGTCGAAGACTTATTCCCTAATTTGAATGGGATAATTTTACTTCGATTGATACTACAAAGCACATGTCTAATTGTTCAATTTTTAGACAACATTTTCCGTGTACACCTTTTCACGACGGTCAGCAAATAGCAAATAAAGTATATCTTTGCAAGCAAATAAAGATAAATTGTTGAAACTGACAATTTCAAATAACTAAAATCCCTAGAAGATTTTCACTACAAAAATTCATATTAAAACGCATGAGTGTAAACACGGCTGTCTATACGGTAGGAAGAAATTGGTCTATAAATCAATTATTTGCGAAATAATACCGTCACAGACTGTTAAGCTTTTCAGCATATTTAATTTTGAAGTGGTCTTTACAACAGAAGACATAGTACGGCTAAATATTTGTGTATCAAATTTAGTATGCATCCTTTGAAATGTGTTAAGAGTTACGCAAATAGGAGTTATTTTGTTAAAGCTCGAGATGTCGTGCTAGTTCTGTCTATTTCATAAGTCTGCACAAAAGTTGTTTCCTAAACTTTTGTACTTTGTGGAAGATCTAAACATGTTAATATTTTATGGTTGTTTATATAAAATTCCGGATGTTCTTCTGTCACGCTTAATTTGGACAGAGCATTCATATACCATGGGTTTCATGGAGATATTTATCAACGCACTTAGAACAGAAACAATTAGTTCCTTTAAGACATCACCTTTTATTGGACTAGAACTTATAAAATAGCAAAATAAAATCTTCCAATAATGTAAAAGGCCTTGTAAATAAAATATCATAGCGGTATTACCAATCTTGTCATTTCGACCTAAGTGCCCAAGATTTTCATATCCTTCGATTATATCTTAGAGTTTATTATAGTCCAATTTTTTTAGTGTCAGCTTGTCAAACATGACCACACATATTTTCCATGTCATTCATGGTTCTCACTTTTGTTTCCAGCCTTTCAGTCAAATTAGTTTTTATGCCTAGAACTAAATCAGAAAACTTTCAACTACGAATGAATCGTTCTTACTGAAGGCACAACAAAACCTAACTTATTTCTCATATATTTGTAGGACCCAGGTAATTTATAATACAGAGATAACGGCAATTGTTTTTCCCTATATGCCCAAGGTGAATTTTGTTTATGAAATAATTGCATGTTAGTAAAGTTCTTTAAAGCTTTGCTTTTGTTTACAAACGTGTTTTCTACAATGGTTTTGTACAGATTTCTTGCATTTAATTTTAATCTCCTATTTTGGAAATTCTTGGCCTTCTGTGTTTTATTTATGCAAGCAATTTCGCTTTAAGTTCTTTACATAACTGTTAACTGTATTCTCGGTTTTGGTGAAGACATATCTACAATTCTACTACTAATATTGGAATCACATGAATCATTTTGTTGTAATGCTCTAAATTTATGCGGTGCAGGATTATCCAAATCTAATAAAGGTAAGGTAGGTTTTGCTGTAGAACCGTATGTCTGTACTCCGCTCGGACCAGCAATAAATATAAGTGAAGTTGATTCTGAAAAAAAATTAACGTCAATTCACTGATAACAAGTGATGGATCAATTGTATTTAATTTTAAATATTATTTTTAAAACTTTAATTCTCATTAATTACACATAACTTTTAGTACATTGTAATCAAACAACAAATAAGTTGTTAATGGGTTATTAAATTTGTTTGCATTTTGTTTTGCGCAAAAACTTACAGTTGGATAAATTAAAATCGTAAATTATATGCGATCAATTTTCAAACGGAATAAAGTTAATAAAATACGCGACGAATGTATGTAAATTACTTCAAACAAGTCCATAATTTTTATCTTATCAATTTGAAATTTAAAAACTATAGAAAGATAAGTTAATACACAAAACTATTTCAGTAGGTAAATAAAAATAATATTCATTTGCTTTATAAGTACATACCTTTTTTCTCGAATTTTACCGACACTGTATTTTTATGTAATTGTTTTTTTTTACCTTAAAAAATGTTCTTTACAAACTAACTTATTTCCTAAATCGTCAATATTTACAAGGGCAATAACAATGTTCCTACAATTTTTACCACTCGCTGGGGCGGTGTGCATCTATTGTTGGGAATTTAAAAACTGTCCCTGTTGTTCTTCGTTTTTTTATCAAGAAGTACGTACTCGCACTTAGCCATTGTCACAACAAATCACTTCCATACACACATAAACTCGGAACGGTTCAACTGTGACGTTAATTCAACGCGCGCTAGAATGTAACTAAAAATATTTCGGTGAAAATTGACGGTGGAGCCATCTACAAATCGGTAAAATTTTAGGTTACATTTTACTCATATGCGTTGCGCATCTTTAGTAAATATATAATCAATAAAAGCCAACATTTCAAAGAGTTCTGAACGTTACATTAGGCGCACGCTGTATGAAACGTCGTTAGTCGCGCTCGGACAGCCAGCCCCATAATCACAACGCAACCCAGTTTTGTATGCTCTCTTTTGTATTGTCGCTAAAAATGGTTATACTAATTTACTGGTTGCTCTTCACCTCGACTTGTCCCAGGTTGTTCTTCATCTTGATTTATCCCAAGTTGACTTTTGTCGGCTACAAGTGTTACTGGTTTATATTTTGCCAACATGTTCTTCAGTTTATCTAGCAATGTTTGAATCATCGACCTCTTCTTTAGTTGTTCGGCAACGAGCTTAGAGCTAATTTCTTTAGGTATTATCTCCTCGAGGTATATTCGTTGCTATTTCCCAAAAATATATATATTACTATTTATTTCTGCAATGTTTAATAAATAGTAAAAGATAACCATCAGCCATCTTCTTGTTCATCTAGCCGTTGTACGTGGCGCATATTATCCACAACATCAACTGCCGATTTTGTAGAATTATAGAACTCTATAATCTCCGGTTTTTTTATGTCATCTGCTACTTCACTGCGTGACGTTATGTAAACTGGACAGTACTACGACAGTCTTACCCCTCTTTGGTGCATAGATACAAGAGTTTTATTTCTGGTATAACCGAACATGCTATCGTACTGTAGTCTATTTTTAGAATGATGAAACTTGGTGGTAGCTCTCTTTGTTTTTCCTAACAGTTCCGACAAAGATAACCTTTTCTTTTCTAAGGCCTTTACAAGTTTTAAACTTGTAAACCAATTATCTGCATGATGTTCTTTCCACTTCCATAAATTGGCTCAGAAATTCGCATGACGATATCATCGGCAGAGTTTTCTTTCTTGTACGGATCATCAGGTTGTTGACCGCAATATCTCTCCATGTTTGAAGTATAGAAGAGTTTTGCGTCAGCTAGACAAAAAATTTTGACGGTATGTACTGCCGAAATCCACAACGACCACGAAATGCGGGAAGCATTTCATCTATGGTGACATTTTGGCCTAAATGATAGTGTAATTTGCAATTTTGAAGAAATTAATCAAATATTTCACGAATTGCTGCTAATTTGTCAGTTTTACATCGTTCTTGTCGTGTAGATCGTTCGTCGAACCTGATAGTTCGTAGAAGAAAACAAAATCGTCTTTCTGACATTGCCATTCTGAAGATATTGATTCCTAAATCATCAGTCCAAAAATCGGAAATATTTTGATACTCGCCTCGAAAAACTCCTGCTAAATATAACAATCCCACAAAAGCCTGCATTTCAATAATGTCAGTAGGTTTACAATCTCGCTCGCGACCAAATTTTTCTTTTATAGTCGTTATATATCTATTTGTGCTCTCAACGATGATGTTTTTGTCAACAAATAACTTCCAACAATTCTCTTCACTTGTAGCAGCTTTTGCATTTCTACTTACTACGCCGGGAGATACTACTAAAACATTATGTGCTCGTGTCTGAGTTGCTTTCCAGGGCTTTTTTCTCTATTGTGTACCATTTTTACATATCAAGAAATTTTATCTTTCCAACATTCTGTTTTACATTGAAATCACGTTTACTTACAGATATAATAACCACTTTCTTTTACTTATTCACTCACATTTTCATCATCAACATCGTGATCCGTGTCAGAGTCAATAATTCTTCTTTAATGTGATCTTCAGTATCTGAATCGTCCGATTCATTGAAAATTTCATCGGGTCAAATCACATGTTCATCAATTTCCTCGTAAGATAAACGTCGTAATTCTTCTACATCAGCAGGATTATCAAAGTAATAACGTTTTTTACGTATTTATGCACGTTACACGTCTTTACGGCACAGTTACAAAACGCACAAGAAACTGTTATTTATAAACAACAAAGCTTACAAATAAGGTACCGTTATGTTTCAGTAAAAGTCACAACAATACTGATACGTGACTAATTGCGCTGAGATTACCAGTCCAATAGTAGGTACACTCATGAAATTTAAAACTTGGACACCACAATTTCTGTAAACAAAAGTTTGCACGTTGTGAAGGGGGCTTAAGGGTATCATTTACAATTCTAACAGCAGGTAGTCTCAGCAGGGGTTATCTTATAGAAGGACTGTAGAATGAATCATTACACTAAGCACGTTTTAGAAAATAGGTAATTTACGTTGCTTACTTAATTTTTCTTTAAAGAATATATTTGAAGGTATCGCTAATTAAACACCATAGCTCGATTAATTATCGAATCAAAATTTTGTTTAGGAAATGTTTACAAAATAAAATTAGAAATAATTTTGATTTAAAAACGTCTACAAGCAATAACTTTTAAATTAAATCAAAAACTAAACATGGTTATTTGGGTTGACTGATTATTACTTATTTTTAAATAAATCTAACCTACTAATTATTGTAAGTTATTAAAAAAATCATTAAACTCTCTATTCATAATATTTAGTCCTTACAAAATGTATATTTTATGACGTTTAATTTTTTCTCTAGTTAATATAAAAAGTGAAAATAAAACTAAGGCAATTCTTATTGTCAACGTATATATTTAGTTTTTGACAAGAATTTATTACATAATTATAATTAAGATACCAAGTTATAGTTTAAAATTAAATGAAAACGTTTTTTTTAAATAAAGGTATTACTATATAAATAAATATAAGAAATCAATAATGGGTGTGACCTCCATTATTATTGATACATTCTTGGAGGCGTCTGCTCATTGACGCTATCAAGGTATCAATATAATTAATATTAATCGTTTCCCATGCGGTATCAATGGCTGCAATTAGTGCATTACGGTTTACTGGTATAAAATTTGGCCCTTGTTGTCTTCGGATAACAGCAAGTATTCGAGCCCAAACATTTTCGATAATGTTAAAATCTGGGCTTTTGCTGGCCAGGGTAACAGCTCCAAGTTATTTGTTTGTATCCAGTTGCGCACAACCTGCGAAGTATAGGGTAGAAGAAATATGTGTTAAAATAGTAAATGGAATCTACTAACGTAACGTTAAGTCGTTAATTATAGTTACATAACTCTCCTTTCATAAGATATAGTTCATATTAATATGCTTATTGTAAAGCTTCGTACACACCTGAACAACAAACCGAGGAACAAACAGAACAACGAACCGAACGGCAATCGGAACATTAATTTGACGGTGCTACGTACGAATTTTAGAACAGATTCGCAAGTCCTGATTGTTCCACGAACGGTTTGCGGCGTTCCCGCAACTTGTTGGTTTTTCTCCGACATCAAAGAAAATGCGCGCGAATGCGTTTGCAGGTTTGGACGAATCTAAACAAAACGGCGAACAAACTTATGCGGGAGAATTAAATTATTTATTTTTGTCCTCCCTTTGTGGGTTTGTTGTGTTTTAGGTAATATTATGGAGTTGACAGAAAAAAATGTTTTAAATTAATCAGTGTTTAAGAATGCAAGAAAAAATGATGTCCCTATTAGCATCATTTGGGCGGGAAATTTAAAATAAAAAAAAGCGAAGTAAATTATAATTTTTACTCTTCTTTGTGCGTAAAAATTTGGTTGGCACTATCTTCTTGTTTTCCGCAATTTTCTCTTCTCAATAATAAATATATATGAACTGAAAACTACTGAAAATAATTATGGAACAGCACAAACGTTCCGTTTGTTGTTCGGATTGTGGAAATCATAAAAGATCGTTTGTCGTTCTGTTTGACTTTCGGTTCGTTGTTATGTTTGTTGCTCGGTTTGTTGTTCAGGTGTGTACGAAGCTTTACAACTTAAGCAACAATTTTTGGCGAATAAAGATTAGTTTGTGATGTAATATTAGAAACACAAATTTATATCATATCAAATTTATGACAACTTAAAACCAAGAACGTGTATGTTATTGCTAAGAAATTATTAAGGAAAAAGCGCAATTGCAGTGTAAATATTTATAATTAGATATTTTCGAAAGTTTATAAGTCCTCTATTGTAATCTTAATACTTAAAAGAAAATCCTGTCCATTAGCATTATAAGGAAATGGCTTTTACTTTATGAATAAGTTTCAATAACAATAGAATATCCTTGCTTGTTTAATTTACTTCCTTTGAGTCATATTGCTCTAAGGGTTGTTACATTGGTCATTAGAAGTATGTAATAAATAAACAATTACCTACTGTTTGAGAAGGGTAGTGTGAACCAATAAATAAAGTAAGAAATGTAAATTCCATTTTAGTTTAAAATTTCAAGTGTTGTGAAAATGCCACCTCATCTCGGTGCTGATTTGAAAGCGCGGATTGTTTCGGAATTAGCGGCGGGCCGTAGCGTGCGTGAAATTTCACGTATGTTAGATATACCAAAAGCACCGTAGGGCATTACCGAGTAAAATGGAATCTTGAACACACTTTGAAAAGAGCCATCGGAAGTGGTAGACCTAAAGTATCTACACGTGCTCAAGATCTCGAGTTGTTTCATTACGTAACAGAACAACCATTTGCTACATACTCCAGGGCTATAGCAGATACACATTTTCCCGGATGCCGTATAACTGCACAAAAAAATTAAAGGAGATGGGAATAAAGAAGTATAATGCTGCTGCGAAAGAAGTTCTCAGTGACGAAAATATGAGACGTCGTCTGGAATTTGCAAGGCGATATGTGAACGAACCTTTGGAATTTTGGAATCGAGTGTTTTTAGCGACGAAAAACGTTCAATAACCGCAACGATGGACCACTAAAAGTTTTAGAATGGAAGGAACTCGTTACGAAAATAATCACATATGTCCTAAAAAACGAAGTGGTTATTTTTCTGTGAATGTGTGGGGTTGGGTTAGCGCGCGGGTCCAGGAGTTTGTTGGGCTATCGATGGACGTCTTGATTCTGCTGCGTATTTAGATATTTTGGAAACTATTATGAAACCTTCAGTCGAAGTGTTTTATCCAGACGAAGATTATATTTTCCAACAAGTAAGTATTCTTATTTCACTATACTTTCTCCAAAAATAGTTCGGGATCTGTTGAATTAACATTTTCATAATGTATTTTTGTTGTTAAAGGACAACGCCCCTATTCATACTTCGCGGGTTGTGCGCAATTGGATACGAGAAAATAACTTGGAGCTGTTACCCTGGCCAGCAAAAGCCCAGATTTTAACATTATCGAAAATGTTTGGGCTCGAATACTTGCTGTTATCCGAAGACAACAAGGGCCAAATTTTATACCAGTAAACCGTAATGCACTAATTGCAGCCATTGATACCGCATGGGAAACGATTAATATTAATTATATTGATACCTTGATAGCGTCAATGAGCAGACGCCTCCAAGAATGTATCAATAATAATGGAGGTCACACCCATTATTGATTTCTTATATTTATTTATATAGTAATACCTTTATTTAAAAAAAAGTTTTCATTTAATTTTAAACTATAACTTGGTATCTTAATTATAATTATGTAATAAATTCTTGTCAAAAACTAAATATATACGTTGACAATAAGAATTGCCTTAGTTTTTATTTTCACTTTTATATTAACTACAGAAAAAATGAAACGTCATAAAATATACATTTTGTAAGGACTAAATATTATGAATAGAGAGTTTAATGATTTTTTTAATAACTTACAATAATTAGTAGGTTAGATTTATTTAAAAATAAGTAATAATCAGTCAACCCAAATAACCATGTTTAGTTTTTTGATTTAATTTAAAAGTTATTGCTTGTAGACGTTTTTTAAATCAAAATTATTTCTAATTTTATTTTGTAAACATTTCCTAAACAAAATTTTGATTCGATAATTAATCGAGCTATGGTGTTTAATTAGCGATACCTTCAAATATATTCTTTAAAGAAAAAATTAAGTAAGCAACGTAAATTACCTATTTTCTAAAACGTGCTTAGTGTAATGATTCATTCTACAGTCCTTCTATAAGATAACCCCTGCTGAGACTACCTGCTGTTAGAATTGTAAATGATACCCTTAAGCCCGCTTCACAATGTGCAAACTTTTGTTTACAGAAATTGTGGTGTCCAAGTTTTAAATTTCATGAATGTACCTAAAGTATTCTTTAGAAATTTACAAAGCAATACAACTAAATATTTTCCTAAAACTCAGGCAAAGTATTTTTAAAATATCAGTTTAAGATGTCAAAAATGTACAATGCTGTATTATACAGTTGTTACTGTTTAATCATAGAATTGATCGACCTTGGACTGCTAGTCCCATGCGCGACTAACTAAGGGTTAATAACTAATTCAAATTGGATTAATTTAATTGATATTTCCTTAAAAAAACTGAAGTTGCACAAATGTTTGAATCTAAACGGGCTGATTTAAGTGTACCTGGTTGCTCTACTTCAACAAAACCACATCTTGATTACATTATAGGCACAGGCACAGGTTACAGCAATTATAATCAAAACACAGCGGAAAACCAAAGTTTATCTGGTGTTAATGTAAATTCAGTAGTTCCACTGTAACTATGTATTAATATAATAATTGTGTGTTTAATAAATAATGTTAAATAAACTATAAATGAACGAAACGCTAATAATTTAAAGGTTATTCTTATTACACTTCATGATGTACAAAAAGTACAAATGACATTTGGCGCTACCAACTCTAAGTAAATAAAATACACTGTGCGGTTAAAGCTCTAACAAATCCATTTTTGCACTTTTTCGGTGCTAAAATAGCTTTTTTTCAGACGCGTAAGAGAAAACATTATTTATTGTTCTCCTAATCGTAACAATTTTATGAATTTAAGTGCATAAAATGAATGGCTTTAAATTTTCAACCTTATGAAAAGTCAAACAATTTTTTTAAATATTGTTATGCATTTGTATTTACAAAAAATTAAAAACCGTCGAGATAAATTAAATTTGTAAACTTTGAAGAACATGTAATTACTTGTTATGCAGAAAAAGTTAGCAAAAGTATCGACAATTTATTCAAATACCCAAAATCACAAATTCACAACCGTTATTGTGAATAAAGCGTTACGTACTGTATTGCGATTTTCATTTATAACGACTGTTCAAACAAACATCTAGGTTAGATAGGTCTTGGAATTTTCTTTGCAGTTAGTAATTTTTTTTAAAGCAGGCAGCTCATACAAAGTTTAGGTTAGAATTCGATATGTCTAAGAAAGCAGGTAGGTACTCATTTTTGTCAATTTTTTGGTTATATTTGCCAAATTGTCAGTTTTCCCTTAGCGGGCGAAGCAAATATATAAACTGGAACGTTGGCAACAATGTCAATAGTCCGCTGCTAGTGACAACAATTTTGTTTTGTTTGTTGTTTTGGGTGCGTTTTCAAAATGTTTACTACTGAACAACGAGTTCTTCTACATCAGTTGTGGTGTGTAAGTAAAGTTCATGTAATATTTTTCTTTCCTGTTAAGTTTCAATTGTTCTGTTATTTATTCTATTAATGGGAAAACTTACATATACGTCACCTTGTATAATATATTGTAATAACATTGTCGTTCCGCGTCGAAATGACACATTTTCTAAAAAATTTTAAGTTGAAGAACAAAATAATGTAAACGTGTTACAAAAACACATATTATTGAAAAAATTGCTTTATTCCTGAACTTAGATGTTGAAAATGATTTTGGATGTTGTAGGTACCTAACTTTACTCAAAAATTCGCAAAAAAATTCGTAAGAGTTAGATACCCACAACCTTATCATTAGAATGTTTATGAAATTTCTACGTTCAATGACACATAAAAAATTAGGTGGTGCCATTTGAAAAATCTAGTTATCCATGAATTTAGGGGTTCAATTTAAATAATTGATTACTCAAGACTTAGCAAGGTTAGAAAGGCAAACAACTAGCTTTAGTTAGGACAAAACTACCAAATCGCAGTTGGATAAATTCCAGGATAACTTAGTTATTTAATTTTTTTCGAAACGTCAATTTTTCCGAAAATGTACTATAATACAAAAACCTCTATTTTAGACACTACGTGTAGTGCATAAAATTACATTAGAATTTTCCATACATAAATAAATGCAGAAAACATATACGGATGAATCTAAGGTAAATATTACAGTGAGAATATTTTAAATAATGAAAATGATTCCGTTTAAACGAAAAATTAAATTAAATTAAATTTATGGTAAATGTTTCATTCAGAAACAAATGTGAATTAAAATAATTTGTATATAAATTCTAAGAATTGGTCTTAATCAATTAAGTTCGTCAGTATCGGTGCGATGAGGAGTTTTGCGGTAAATGCTTGTTTTATTATAGCTCTCACTTTTCGGTTGTAGAAAAATGCTGTATACTTCATTCTCGAACACCAAAGTTTAATTTCGCGCTCAAGTACAAAATAACTATTTAAAATTTTTATCATGGGTAGGTTTTGTTGTTTGTTTTGGGCAGCTCGGGTACCAAAGGAATTACTTTTCGTAACTGTTTATATCTTATGTAGTTACGAAAAATAAGCTTAGAATTGAGAATTAATTTGTAATGAAATATGTCATATTGTAAATATGCTTGTAATTTTAACATTAGTTTCATACATTTTGCTTGAAGAAAAATTATGTAGAATTTCATAAATTTATCTCAGTTTAACAAACTTAATCTTAAACAAAGTTTGTGGTTTATATTCAAATTTAATTTTATCAGAAGCGGATATTATTAATATGGTAACAAAAGGAATTTTGATTATTCTATGCGTATAATTATTCTTATCTAGAGTTTCTAGTATAAATACATAAGTTCATTACGGTTCTTAAAATAATTGAAAACCATTTTGATTTAAGAATCTTGATTTAAACACAATGAATACAACACAATTTCTTGTTTTGGTAATTATGTTTATGGTGTGCAGTATATGTAAGTATTGAGTTAACTTAGAAACGCCAAAAATTAATTTATAATTTTTATAAAGATGGGGCTCATGGAAATGTAAGTTATACTTAAAAACTATAACAAATAACTAAATTGTATGATTTTAATTAATTTTGATTGTTGATTATTTCAGGATTTGCGAAAGAAACGAGGTATGCCGCCTTTTCCTCGTGTAGATATTCTCGACCTTGTGACATTGTATGGACCTCCCAAATAATTTGTATAATAATGCAATTACGTTGTTTTCTTGTTGAATAAAAATGTTCTTGAATGTATAGATAATAATATAAAAGAATTTACTTTTAATAACATTTTTAAAAACATACGTATACAGTGCGTCCCAAATGTAATGTATAAATTCATTTAAAATTCATGTGCTTTATTTTTTAGAAAAACGCTCGGCTCTGTCGAATTTTATTTTTTAGATACGCATTTTCTAGTTTACTATCATGTATGTAGAGTGTCTCTAACCATCAATTTCTATTTTTAAATGGAACCTATCTTAAACCGTTTTTGAAAAATGCCGGATGCAGAAACATAATTGAATTCTAATATCTTTTTGAAAATAACCAGATCTGTCAATTTTTATTTACCGTTACCAAGGCAATAAATAAACAATGCATACCTGTTATTATTTCTTAATGTATGTCAGATTCCGTGTAACGTGTCAAATTTGCCTTTATCAAAATCGTAAAATTAACCGAATAAGAGAAAATTGAAGTTCTTTCATAGTTGGATATGGTGACAGAAGCCGTACTCAAGTAGAAGCTGCACATTATTTAATGAAATGCATCCTGATTGTTCTTCCATGCCAGACAGTGGTGAGTAGAATAGAACTTAAATTCAAAGAATTTGGTTACGTTAGAGATTTGCCTAAATCTGGTCGTCCTGCTAGAGATAAAACGAACAATTTAATGTTTTGCTTTCTTTGAAAGAAAATCCACGTACTTCTCTGTCGCAGATTGAGTGAATTTAAATATGCCAAATTCTTTGTTCATCGAATAGTTCGAAAGCAAAAATATTACCCATACAAAGTTATTCCAGTACAAGAGTTATTTGAAGATGATTTTGATGGACAAATCGAGTTTTGTGATCTTATGCAAATTTTGTGCAATTTAAATAACGATTTAGTAAATAAAATCTTATTTACCGATGAAGCTATATTCTATTTAAGTGGTAATATGAACCGACAAAATTGCCGATATTGGGCATTAGAAAATTCGCATTGATGATGAAAGTTTATAGCCAATTCCTCAAAAGTTAAACGTGTGGTGTAGAATCGTTCGCCGAAGAGTAATAAGTTCATTTTTTAAAACATCTTTAACTGTAAAGTATATCTTCAATTTCTGGAATTTGAATTAGTTCCAGCATTGGTAACTTTATTTTTTAAATCCATTAGAACCAGATTTCCCTGATGAAGAATTCATGTTCTAACATGATGGTGCTCCTCTGCACTATGACGCCACTGTTCGTACATTTTTGAACGAATCTTTGTCCCAATCGTTGGATCGGACAAAGATGGCCTATTGAATGGCTTGATAAATCGCCAGACCTAAATCCTTTAATATTTTTTATGGAGTTACCTCAAATTCAAAGTATTTGTTGATAGATCAAATAATGTGCAGCAGTTGAGAGAGAGAGATCCGAAAAAGTGCGTAGTATAACTCCGAAATGGTTGAAAATGTACAAAGAAAATTTGTTGATCGTCTTGAACATTGTCAAGCTGTAAATGGCTCATATTTTGAACATTTAGTTTGATTTCTTGTTTATTTGTTTGTCTTTTTTAATTTAAAGTCTGGTTGTCTTAGATATTTAATTACGTCTGTATCCGGTATTTTTCGAAAACGGTTAAAGATAGGTATAGGACATGTAATACAAAAATGTTCAGAAATTTAAGAAAAATCTAATAAAAATTTAAAAATAGGGTTTACATTAAAAAATGGAAGTTGATGGTTGTAATTTATTTTATGGACGTCTTGTATACATGGTATAAACTAAAAATGCGTATCTAAAAGTAAAAATTGATGGGACTGAGCGTTTTTCTAAAAAATAATCACCTGAATTTTAAATGAATTTAAACATTATGTTTGGGACGCACTGCTGTCTACATTGTAAAATGAAAAGTCATTGTACTGTAATTTTATTTTTATTTTATGTCTTGCAACGCGACATAGGTATACAGGGTGTTAATGAATACGTGTTACAGATTTTAAGGGCAAACAAAAACATGCAGAAATAGGGCGAACGTTCAAATAAACATGTACTTTTTGAGTTTTGGTGTTGAAGCTGGAGCTCTTTGAAGATGACGTTATTAGGTCATTACTTTATCTTTTGGTTTGTGATGGTCATTTACAACATTTATGGTAATAATTATCACTAATAAAATTTTGCTTTGTTAATTATTCAAAACTTACTTTTATTTTAAAAATTAGTGCGACAGCTAAAATATAAAACAGAAAAACTAAAATTGATATAGGTAAGTTGTCTCCAGAACTTTTTATATAATATGTATACTCTATAAGAGTCCTTTTTAAGTGGAGGTGGAAATTATACACAACCTAGTAGGTTGTAATCGCCGACATTTTGCTTTATGAGCTTTATTAAGGCGGTGACAAAACGAGTTGGTAGTCAATTTAAAATTAAAATTCGTCAATAGATGATAGTGACAATATAAAACTATTTTCCGAAATAGTCACTAAAGTACAAAAAAAATTGGCAGCAAAGTAAATAAAATCGGCACTAAAGTAATTTGTTATACGACTATTTTAAGTTCACATTTCGCCGGTAGAGATGTATAAAATGTATGCAATTGAGAATCGCGCATGCGCGGTGGAAACATTTGACGTAAAAAAGAAAACAGATGATTATATTTGCTACTCAAAGAACGTTATAAAATTGTCAGATTTTTGTTAAAATTTTGGGATTCGAAAATATAATATGTACCTCGGCACTAAAGTTCTTTTTCATGACTCGCGTGTTTATTTGCCTCGGCTATCGGCTCTGCAACTAAAACACATTCGTCATGAAAATCAAATTTAGTGCCTTGATACATAATAACTATTAAAACAAGTAAAACTTTTAAAATCAGAGTAATCTTATTAAAATTTATAAATAACACACGTCAACGCACTTAAGTACGAACAAATCACAAATTTAAGTCTGTTGTCGTGTGTTACTTGTATAAATTTTAATAAGTTGACTGTGTTTTTAAAAGGTATACTTGTTTTTAAAAGTTTTAAATTGACACTATCATCTTGTAACGGTTGCAGTTCACAAATAATAATAATAAATAAATAAAAAAATAATGTGACGGCTCTAGCTTATGCAACCTAGAAAAGAAAGAACACCAAAGTATTGAGCTCGAAGTAGCGTACTAAATTTGTGGAGGTCCCGTATTTATATGCGTTAGCACAGCAGTCCGGCTACAATCGGTGAGATGGAGAAGGTCCTTAGGAGAACTAAAAGAAATAACTGCTGAGTAACGTGGCGCCACCTGCTTGCTATCAAATATGTATTAATTCAGTTAAGTTTTTCGTTTATTAACCCCAAGAGAGAGATAGCGTACCAATTTAAGATTGGTGATTAAGAAACTTGACGTACACCCGTCACATACACGCGGTGACTTAAAAACTAATAGTACACACGTTTCAAATACAGGATGTAGCTTCTGCCAATCCAAAAGGCCTTTTGTTTTAGTTTACCCCGCAAAACTCTGAAGGAGTTAGTGCCAACTACAAATAGCGTAGGTGTATGGAGGCTACCCAAATAACAATTGTCTAAAGGTATAACCGCTTGATGTCGCGTGTACTTAAGTTTCGAACGCATGCATATGAATTGGTTTTTTAAACAATAACTTAGCTGTATATTGTTGTACGTTCTGATAAGAAAGGTCCTTGGTAACAAACCGCCAGTTGACAGCTATCCGAAGATCCGTCTAATTTTGCTGGGAAGGAATAAAGACCCAAATCCAGGAGCAGAAAGTTGCCTTTGTGAAGAGCGGCGCACAGCGTTCGATACTAAAAGATACCAGGCCGTGTATCTTTGAGGTCGGCAACAACACGATTGCAAGCCCCAAAAATTATTCAGCAGCCAATTTTGAGAAGGATATGAGGTCCAGACACGTGCTAAATCATACGTTGTAATTAGCAATTAATAAAAGCGCTACATCAACCAAAGTAATAGCAAAGAATATCACTTACGGCGTAAATTAGTCGCATTATATAACCACACTAAATTATTGTGCAATTATTGAAGCCACATAGCAATTTTATAGGTATTTTTAGCTTTGTACAGCACGGCCAACCGCCCAAGAACAAGAAAGTTTTTCAAGATGTCGGCTCGCCGCTTCGGATAGAACTCCCAAAATTTCGATTCACCAATAGAAAAATTTGGTTTAATGCGCGGTAAATTTGATTCTTGTCGCATCGCGCAACTTGAAGATTTTGAACCGTAACAATGTATTGATAAATTTTAATTTTAAATTGAGAATTACTAGATTTTGTAACCACCTTTAATAAAGCCCACACAACGGTGGACGACACGTCGGAGATTACAACCTACTGGGTTGTGTATACTTCTCACCTTCACTTAGAAGGACATCAAATTAAAATTAAAGTACAATGACTTTTTATTTTACAATGTAAACAGCTTTACGTTTCTTATCAAATATACAGTGCGTCCCAAACGTAATGTTTAAATTCATTTAAAGCTCGGGTGTTCATTTTTTAGAAAAACGCTTACCCCGTTGAATTTTTTAGATACGCATTTTTTAGTTTAATATCATGTATACAAAACGTCCTTAAAATAAGTTACAAACATCAACTTCCATTTTTAAATGTAAAACTCACTTTTTAAATTTTTGTTCGATTTTTCTTAAATTTTTGAACATCTGTTATGTTACATGTCCTATACCGATCTTTAACCGTTTTCGAAAAAACACCGGATATAGAACCGTAATTAAATATCTAAGAAAACCAAACTTTAAATTAAAAAAGACAAACAAACAAACAAGAAATCAAACTAAATGTTCAAAATATGAGCCATTTACATCTTGACAATGTCAAGACAATCAACAAATTCTTTTGAACATTTTCAACAATTTTCGGAGTTATACCACACACTTCTCTTTGGATCTCTCTCAACTTCCGCAAATTATTTCGTTTACCAACAAATACTTTGGATTTGAGGTAGTCCCATAAAAAAATCTAAGGGATTTAGGTCTGGCAATCTGGCAAGCCATTCAATATCCGTCCGAACCACCGGTTGGGAAGTTACCTTCAAAAATGTACGAACAAGGGCAGCATAGTGCAGAGGAACACCGTCATGTTAGAACATCAATTCTTTATCAGGAGAATCAGGTTCTATCAGGATACATTTTATTAAATTTTCTACATGTCCTTGCCACAATTTTGTCACATTGTCCGTGTAGAATAAATAGATTCATCAAATCTTCATGAGAGTAATTATTTCTCTCCATTGTAATTTGGTTTTGAATAAGTATTAAGTAATAAATCACAATTACAATCTCAAAACATCGACGTCTGTCAAACACAGTAAATAATAGAGCAATTGTCAAATCACATCTTGTTCCATGGCTAACTAATGGAAATTATGTGAAGACAATGTGATTTTTAATAATTATTGCGATTATTTCGAAAAGTTGAAGTGTTAGCTATGTCACAATGCTATATCTACTTGAAGGCATTTTAATTGTTTATCAGAATATTAAGTAATATACAGGGTTTTCCATTTGAAAAATTAAAGTTTTGACCTTTTTGTATTTCACGTCAAAATCATTAATTTTGAACCGCCTTATATAAGATAAATCAAATTTATTTATGTAGCTATTAAATACAAGGCTTTTCAAACTGCATCTAAAATTTCAGGTGTATATGGGTTCAAAAGGCAGTAAAATTTAAATTTTGGTGAGATCATATTATGAAAGAAAATAACCTAAAATAATTATTACGTCCGTCCAAAATTCTCCTCCTAACCTTTTCCCCACTTTCAATCTACATCTTGTCTTCTTGTAAACCTCCTTTATTGCACCTTTTATGTCGTTTTTTATCCCCATTTCCCTCATTTTTTCTATAGTGTTTCTGTGTCCATGTTATCGAATGCTGTCTTTATGTCCATAAAAAACCCCATACTCTCCCATTTTTTTACCTATCTCTCTGATAATTATGTGCTTCAAAATAAAAATATTATCTATCGTCCCTCTCCCTTTTCTGAAACCATTTTGCTTGTCCGGTATTTCTAACTCCTTCTCTAACCTTTCTCTTATTATTTCTGCATATATCTTATACTCTATGTTCATTATGCTTATCCCTCTGTAGTTTTTACATTTGTTCTGCCTCCTTCTTTGTATACTGGACATATGATTGCTTCTTTCCGCTTTTTAGGTATTCCCTCTTTCGTTCATATTCTTTCAATAAGTTTTTTAATTTTTCCCTCGTCTTTTCTCCCGTATATTTCCATTCTTCTCCTTGTGTTCCATCCGTTTCTCCTGTTTTTCCTTTTTTCAGTTTATTTATTGCTTTACCCATTTCCTCTTTGTTTACCCCTCCTCCCTGTTTCTTACTTTTTCTTTCCATACTCTTTTTTTCTCTACTTCTTTCTTTCCTCCTAATATTTTCATACAATGTTTTCCCATTTCTCTACTTCTATTCTAGTTTCCTTGCTTTTATCTTTTTTTCTTTCTTTTGTTTACAAACTCCCATGCTTGTTCTTCATTTTAATTTCTTCTATCCACTTCTCCATCTGGTTTTTATATTCCTCTTTTGCTCTTGTACATCTTTCTCTAAAATTAGCTTTAATATTTTGAATTCCTTTATTTCCATCCTGCCTTTTCTCCATTTCCTTCTTCCTTTCCTCAACTCTCTTTTCTCGATCTCACATTCCCAATTCCACCAAACTTTTCCTTTCCCTACTTCTTTTCTTTTTCTTACTCTATACTTTCTTTTATTGTAGACTGCTCCATTTTTGTTATCATCTTATATATCTTGTCCTCCACTTCCCCTTCCATTTCCGATCCCTTCTCCATTCTCTTTTTATACATTTTTATGTTTTTTTGTCCAAATTTTTATTTCTCCACTTTTTCCTCCTTTCCCTCTTTTTTTCTCTTTTCTTTCTCTCCCACATGCTCACTTCTAGCGGTTAGTGGTTTCATCTTTTTCATCCCATATTTTTAATGTTTCTATGAACTCTTTGTTTTTTTCGTTTATTATTACATAATCTATAACTGATTGTCTCCTTTCGCTTATATATGTATATTCTCCTTTTTCACCTTCTTCAATATTTCCGTTCATTATTGTCCAGCTTCTGTCCTTACATAACTCCAGTAATTTTTTTCTTGCCCGTTTATTTTTTGTCCATTGATTTCCTGATTCTTACTTTTTCGTTTATTATTAATCCTCTCTTTTCTCCTATTCTTGCATTGAAATCTCCCCCAATATTATCTTTTTCTTCCCCTTCTTTTATTTCGTCCTCTATGATCTTTTTAGTCTTATCCATTTCGTTCCCTTAGATTGTCATGATGACAAATTTCTCTTCGTCTTTATTGTTGTTTTCATCATTCCTTTTATTCTATCTTTTTCCTTCTTTTTCCTTTTTCCATTCTTTTCTTACTCCCACTATTATTCCCCTTTTTGCCCTTCCTCTTTTCACCTCTCTTTCTGCATACTGTATTCCCCATATAAACTCCTCCGGCATTTTTCCTTCCAATTTATCTATTCCTTCTCCTCCATCCAAGTTTCTACCATTCCCAACATTTTAAACCTCTTTATATACTTTCAAAAATCTTCCCCTTTATTCTATTGCCGAGCTAAAATAGTATTTTGTTTCTACGTTTTTCTTTACACCTCCCATTTGTCACCTCTCTTATCTCATCTCCATTATTCTTTGCCAAGTTGTCGTCATTGCCCTTTTCTTTTCCCCTTTCTATTAGTTTTTGAACTTCTCGTTACCAGTTTGTCTTCATCTTTATTCCATCTCATTTCCTTCCCATCCACGAAAACTTTTATATATCCTACTTTAGTTCTTTTTCTTTTTTCTTTATTTCTTAGCTTCATACTTTATTCTTTCCTGTATTTTTTTTGACATGTCCTCCTCAATATAAATTTGAGTACTTCTCAGCACCCCTTTCTTTCTTAGTATCTCTATTTTCTCCTCTATTGTGTTCAGTCTTATTAGTATTATTCCTTTAGATATTTCTTTAGCTTTCACCACCCCCTTGCCTATTCCCAACTCTTTTTTATTATTTCGTTGACTTGTTTTCGGCCCCCAACCTGCATTTCCATTCCTTTTATTACTAATTTTTTTCTCTATTTCTACCCTTCTTCCAATTTCAAAAACTTTTCTTGTAGTTCTTTGTATTTGTTTTCCCATTTCTTGTTAATTTTTTTTATTGCTTGCTTTTAACTGTCCTATCTCGGTCCCGTTTTCTTCCATTTTTGGCCCATTTTATTCTGTTCCTCTCTCATGTATTTTATTTCACTGAGCGTCTCAATACACATCTCCATTATTCCTCTCTCATCTCTCCTCTCGCCTCCGCCTTCGGTAATTTTTTGTTTTGCTCCTTTTTGAATACCTCCTCTATTAAGGCCTGTCTTTTTCTTTTATTTTCTGACTGCGTACCTTCCGAGTCTGACAATTTCTTTAATTTCAACTGTATTTAATTTCTTAACAAAAACTTCTTAATAATTCGGAATTGAAAACTTTTTTTAACTTCAAAATTGCAATCGTTTATTTCTGTACTTAACTAAATGTTTATTACCAGCCGCACTCAAAACTATCTAGCCGGCGTTGACGGTCACGCTGTCGCGTACCTTATCTATCCTCGTTTATTATTTACACTCACTACATACGTTCATAACTTTAACTAAATAATAATAAAAATAAAAATATAACTAATTTAAAACAATTTCATTCACAATATTTAAACACGTCTTTACTACTTCACCTTCGAAACACGAATTCACTTCTTAATATGATTAGTAACATCTCTTCTCATGCTGGACCAGTAGTAGCGAAGAGAAATGCGGTTAAGTGTTTTGTCAACTCCAACTCAGGAACACTTGATTTTGAGACGACTAACTGAGCATCTTCAGTTTCTACATGAGGAGAATATCGATTCCGTTACTCATAAGGAAACCTCTTTCGGTCCAACGTTTGAAATCAACCTGATCCTTTTGATGTTTGAAGCAGTCAATAATCCTTTTAACGTCAGGATCTTCTAACTGTTTGTTACGAAGTTCCTTCGGCGAAATTTTGGTAATTCAATAATCACAGAGCAAATCTCACATTCTTTCGTCTGTACTATTCAATTTTATATCGTAGGATTATAAAAACAACGCCTATCGAGCTAATCGTCCACTCGGTGATTTTAGCGTCATCAGCTATTTAATGCTTGATGATCTGTTATCACACGAACCGAACATCCTTCAATGTAACCACAAAATTTCTTTACGGCATAGACTACTGCTAAAGCTTCTCGTTCGGATTGTGTCCCGATCGTTCGCTTTTTAAAAGTTCGATTCCCAAAAGCTTGCCAAATTTTTGTTCGCTTCCCGTTTGTTCATTTGTTGTCATAGGTATAAACATCACGATTGTTACTTTTCACTGTTTCCATAATTAGAGCATAAACTGAATTAATTTAATAAGTATCCACTGGACAAAAAAGAAAGACAAAGTAACTCGCACGTTGTTTTCTAGCTTTGTTAAAAATATCATGAGTTAGTTGTAAAGACTAGTGTGCGTTAAAGTGCACGGCGCCATCTAAGCGATGGTTTTAATGCTTAAAAACAACACGTGAGTCGATAAAGCTTTTAAGCATTAAAACCATCGCTTAGATGGCGCCGTGCACTAACGCACACTAGTCTTTAAGTTAACTGTTGGCATTTACTTAGTTTATACTAATTACACGTGTCCATTTTAGCACGAGATGTCGCAAGACACATTTTACTTGTATTCATTGCTCCAGGAGAGTTTAAAAAGACCAACCGCCGTCTTGTACAGTTGTATACCGCACGTGAGTATACACCTCTGATGAGCTCATAATAAGAGCGAAATGCTGCATCAGGTGTTCTTTCGTGCGTGTATGCTTCTGTACAATTATCTTGGCTTTATCGTTCACGTGTTGTTTTAAGCATTAAACCATCGCTTAGATGGCGCCGTGCACTTTAACGCACACTAGTCTTTACAGTTAACTGTTGGCATTTACTTAGTTTATACTAATTACACGTGTCCATTTAACACGAGATGTCGCAAGACACACATTTTACTTGTATCATGAGTTAGTTTAGGTGCTAACTTAGTCCAAAAAACAGGTTTCCAACAATCGGGAAGCGAACAAAAATTTGGCGAACCTCTGGGAATCGAACTTTTAAAAAGCGAACGATCGGGAGTCGCTCCTCGTTCGGTGGTAGTGTAATTACGTCACGCATAATTGAGGAGACGACTGGCGTATTTAACGGGTCGTTCTTCAACTCCCTCCCCTGAAGGAGACATGCACCGATGGCATAAGCACTTGCGTCCGTACGTATGCGGATTAGCTGGACGCAATACGAGTGCCGTGGTTAACAATGTTTTCACCGCGTCAAAAGCACGTTGTTGTATTTTACCCCAAACTCACTAAATGGTTTTATAATCTTTGCAAATTCAGAAATAAAACGTCGGAACCATGAATCGCTTTATATAAAACTTAAGACGTATGCTTGAGATATTTAGGGGGCTATATTTGCGATTGCAGAAACTTTGTCTGGATCGGGTTAATTCCTTTACTAGAAATCTGTGGCAAGAAGTCAAAGGGGTTATCTAAAGAATACGTGTTTCACAGGAAAAGAGAAAACGTTTTCAACTTCTAATTTACAATCCTCACCAAAATATTTCATCTTGTATTGCTTGAATTAGTTAACTCAGGTGTTAAGACTATTATTAACAAGTTTATTGTACCAAAAGTTTAATATTTAAATAATAAATTAATTTTAATAATAGTTAATTTAATTTATTTTATTAACTTGATTCTGACAAAAGATGTAAGTTTAGATAACTTCAACGTGATAGTTTCTTTAGTGTCTGACAAAAGGTTATAAGTAAACTTATGGCTTTTTTCGGAAATATTAAAACTACTTAGCTGATAAAAAAATTTATATCTTCAGATGTTGAACTTTATTATGACAATAAAAATTATAAATTTTAGAAAAGATAAACGGTTAGCATTTCAAATTAAAATTCTTCGTCCGTAAAATAACTGTCAATGTCTGGATCTACATCTCTGCCATCATTAGTAGAACTTTTTAAATTTTTGTAGAAAGGCTTAGCACTTTCGTCGATTAATTCTAAGATTTCCAACAAGTTAACTTTTTTTTCTTCTCAATTTGTTTGTCAGAATCATATAGAATATTCAAACCAATACTTGCAGATGAATGTGAACTTTTTCGTTCTAAATTTATTGTTTCAAATAAACTGTCTTTTTCTAAGTTGTTTTAAATTTAACAATTCCAAAGTCTTTCTCATATTTTAACCATTTTACTGGCCTCCATGAAAACTTCTCTTTTGATTCTGACATTTTTCTGTTTACAAGTGGTCCTTTTAACAGGGCCGCAAAATCAAAAAAATCTTCCTTTTCATTTCAATTACAGTAAATTTTTTCCGTCACACTGTTGATTTGATTTAGTTTGAATCCTTTTGCTTCCCACTAGTCGTACAAGGTTGTACCAATCCCTGGGGAGATGTATATTAAAAGGACTTCTTTTTAGTTTTTCTATGATGGCATGGTCAGAATCACATTCCATGTGTGTATGACCTGGTATAAGAAATTTATGTTCAATTGTTTTAATTGTTTTGCTTTCGGACACTACATAAGAAAACATGGCAGTGACATGGGAATTTTTATTTTGTCCTCCGCATGTATCACTATAGCAAATAACATGTTCAGTTTCTTTCAAACTTGTTAAATATTTATAAAGACAAGAAGCAATTTCATTTGCACCTCGGGCACCAATAGCTTCGTGCCACATAAAATGAAAAGATTTTTGAGTTACGCAGTCATGAATAGTAAGGTTGTACGTATGAAGTTGCCTTTTATAGAAGACTTTTCCAGTTGTAAGATATGGAGTCGGTAAAACTTGTTGTAAATCAAAAACTATAACTCTAGTTTTTGGAGAGCTCTCACAAAATATTTTGTCTTGTCTTTTGCATTCATATGCTCTCTCAGCTTCTGCGTGATGTTGACTTAATTGGTCTCTTAAATTGTCTCTGGTATCTTGATTGGAACAACTCTGAATTTTCATGTGAAGAACATCACACGTGTTACACGTGTCATTACTAGGCTTTTTGAATTTTAGATTTAATTTATCAACAGTTTGCGAGTATATTTTTATTGAAACAGGCTTTATACCGTTGTTTTCTTGCTCCTCGCGGTAAAGATTGTACATTTTAGATTTTGTTAAATCTGAAGGCAAGTATTTTTGTCCGTATGTCTTCTAGAGTAATGTGATTCGTAAGCAGGAAATCTATTAATGTGATCAATGACCAATTTTAAAGAAACGTCAGAAATTTTGTGACTTGGCGCATGTTTACCGCGTTTGTCACATTCTGGTATGCCGCTGTGTGATGCAAGTTTTTTCTTGGTTACGAACAAAATAAATTTATTAGTTTCGTTAAAAGTTGCAGAAAAGCACTCTTTGCAGACTTGTATTCTTTCATTATTTATATCTAAAAAATATGAAAAAGTTTTTCTCTGTTTTTAGATTTAGTAGAATTAGTTCTTAGTGTTGCAATTTTTTTATCTTCACATTTGATTAAACTTGCAATATAAGATACTCTTCTGTCGTAGCTTCCCATGTTCCAATAGTCATTAAATAAATTATTTCTTGCTGCTTCATCAATAACTTTTTCTTTGCATCTTCTCCTACAGTTAGTTTTTAGAGGTTGTATTTTCCTTTCTCGGACGAGCTTCTTATTTTTGCCGTAACATAAGCTTTGCCAGTATTGCGACAGGCTTTTCTTTCTTGTTTTTTTGTTTCTTAGAAGTTTTGGTTTGATTCAGAGAAACTGAAGTCTTTATAGAAATGTTTTGGGTTTTTTTAGTTGAAGAAATGTCGGTGTTAAAATTATTGTCTTCTTCTGAATCTGAAGATTCTTCGGATTCGTAATTTGGATCTTTAACACTGTCGTCTGAATCATCAAGAAACGTAAAATTTTGCTCTGATAAATCGTTTTGAAACATTCCGTAAAGCGATAGAAAGTATTTTTCGTAGTTGTAACTGTTAACGTAATTTTCAGAGGTGCCCGTTTCATTTGCGATAGGTGGATAAAATACATCTGCATCATTATTAGTATATTTTTTTCGGTTTTATTGCAATTAGATGGACCTGGTTTCGCCTCATTGTCAAAATTTACATCATTTACTATAGAAAGCCAAAGTACTAATTAAAATTAAAGATTAAAAAAAAAATTTGTACGCATTTTTTATGCGTTTCTATCAAATAAATTACCTACCACATTTAGATAGTAGTAATTGAGTTCGCTTGCTCACACCTCGGCTTAAACTCATCGTTGCACTTTTGCACACGCCTTAGAACAGAAGAAATGCCAATAAAAGAAAAATGCGGGAATTTACTGCTTAATAACCGGGAAGTACTACGATTTATTTCCGAAATGACACGACTACTAGTGATTTATTTAAACTTGGTACCGGCAAATAGGTATATGTATAAATAAACCTAAGTGTTTTTTTTTTATATCAAAAGCCGACAAAGAGACATAACTATACATACACCTTTTGTTAGGACGACTTTTACAGAAATTTTGGATTAACTGCAGTTGACCTATTATGTCGGAACTGATTCCAGGTATTTGTTTTTTATAAGTGTACATAAGCTTTTTGACGGAAATATCGTGATTATAAAAATTGTAATATCTCTAGTTATGGCTTTTTACGACAGAAAAGAAATAGCGAGATATGCCTATTTGCTTGTAGAAAACAGCTCTGTTTATAGAAACTCAGATATACCTTTTGTCAGTTTGTAAAGCATAAAAATGCTATCGATTGCTACAATAAAGCGTATTTTAGGCAAAAATTGAGTTATGCCCTTTTGACTTTCTGCCACAGAAACAGTGGCCAATGTACTTTACCTCGAATCAGCACTTTTTACTATTAACACATTATTTGAATTGACGCAATCGGGCAAACACCAATTGTAAATCTTCTAAATGTTTTTCAAATTAGAGATAAAATGATTAGATCGTCTAAATATATAATAGTAACGTCACTACCGGTAAACCAGCGCAAAATTTGTCCATAAGCCGTTGAAATGTAGCGGGCACGTTACAACCTTGAATTGCATTCTCTTGAAACGGAACGTTCCAAACGGCGCCACACAGGCCAGATTGCCAATTTATGATGACAATAATATAATTTTGTATGTATAGAAACTTAAAAATATATTTTATTTAGCTTCTTCAATAAACTAACAATACAATCATAAGGCAAAACTCACTAAAGCAACACAAAACCATGTACGAGCAAGCTTTGTGCTCTTTTGTTCTCAAATGGAAAACGTGAGTCATTTGCGCCGAAAAGATTTACCGAGTAATCACGCGTATTTTATGAGCCCGTGTTTAATAAATTGTGTTTTTTAGGATGGAGAAACTGTGAGAGATGTGCATTGATTATTATTATTGATTATGTTTTAATTGTTTTATAAATCTAGCAGTTATATAATTTTACGTCAAAGACTAATTTAGTGCAACATTTTTTTAAATTATTTTGAGTTTACAGACGTTTAATAAAAGTTCCAGACAGTACAGTTATATTCTATACTTTTTAGAAACTAGAGCCCATGAAAATTTAAAATAAGCAAAGAACCCGTCCCCATGTGTGCCCGTTTGTTAAATTAAGTTCTTTATTTTTAGAGTTGTGTCAACCCGTTTCACAACAGAGAAAATTGTGTAGAAATGAGCTGTTTATATTGTTAAGAAATGAAGATTTTTTTGGTTTTTCGTCATCCAAGTGTAATGAACAATTAATAGAATACATAGTAGACAAGTTTACTATAGTTGACCCATCTCAGACTTTGTTAAAATAGTTAAAGTGGCCGTTAAAGTGTTTGTAACAAAACTTTTAGCTAGATGGCGTGAATGTAAATATATGTTTAACCGGTTTACAATCGTGCAAGAATGCCAATTGGCTTAGTGAAGGATTTAATCTCCATGAGATACAATTAACGACTACACAACAATTTACTTGTTCAGAAAAAAGCGAGGTAGACCAAGAAAATTGTTTGAAGGCCCGGTTATGAACACAGGCAAAGGGAAACTCAAAGTCACTGGTGTCCCGAATCTTACCCCTGAAGAACTTTGTTTAGTGGCTGAAACTAGTCTCAGTGAATTCAGGAAAAAGAAAGAAGCTCATGTTTTAAAACTTGCGTTAAGTTCATTCCCCGAAACGGTTGAAAAAAAAATGGAACATGGCTCATTCATCGTATTCTGTAAATGTTGTGCCAGTATAGTACTGAAGAAGATTTAGGACCTCATAGTTTGGACCTTCAATTTAGCAAAGGGAATATGAGACATGGGTCTGGGTACAAAAAAAAGACTGCTGATATATATCCCTCTTTTACCATCAATGGTGACAGGAGGCAAAAGAAGTGTTTCGAATTTGAATTTGACCTTACTGAGAAGCTGGCCACGGGGTGCCGTTACAGATGCTGGTAGACCACGCCATACAGAGAGCCCCAGTTGGTGCGTTACAGTTCAGAGTCAATTTTAATGAAACATAGACGACAATAAAGACCTACCCTGGAAGTCTATTATAAAGTGGGGGCTAGACGGCAGTAGGAGGGCACAGTATATTTGCAAAACAAAAATTCTGTGCGCTGACTCCGGCATAATATTATGTACGATTGTGCCTCTGAAATTATCGGAAATGAGAGGAAGAAGCAAAAAAATTTATTAGAAAAACTTAACTCCCGCTTCCACGAGATACTGTCGTCCAATTTCATTTAAATAAAAAAAGAAAATGATCAAAACACTAAAACGCATGCCACGAGACTGCTTGCAGCAAATAAAGCAGTTACAGCCCAGAACCATTCTTCTAGGAGACTGAACGCTTTACATTTTAAACATATTCCTATTTGTGCAATGGTTAGATGGCAAGAACAGTAAATATTTACAACAGAAACTAAAAGTACACAAGCGTTAACGTTTGTAAAGCCACACCCGTACATGTGAACGACTTACAAAATATCAAAAAGAGCATGTAGCAAAGACACATACAAATTTGGCATCCTCAATTTTACCATGAATCATCTCCGATGCTTCTGAGTACTTATTGAATATATCCTATAAATTAGGAGTTGCAACAATGGCAAGCAAAGAGCAAAGAAGCAGAAGAAAAGTGGAAGAGCAAAAAAAAAATCTGCAATGATTTTTTTATAAATGGGACTTGTTGTTGACTAGCCAAAACAAGGAGGGGGTAATAGTAACGATGCCGAACACAGCAAGAATTTTTTTAAAATACCCGATACGGGTTTCTCCAATCACAGGTGTCATCCAAAGAGTTGATTAAAAGATTTGCAAATATTTGTGTATCATCTCTCTGTGGACATTACATAGAACGAAGATAAATTTAGGACATATTGCGTTACCAAGCTAGAAATGGCAATCAATCTAGATGGATGGTACAAAATGAGTGCAGTGTACATAAACTTTTTAATTCACGGTGCTGACATTTATTGAAATCTCTGGCACTGCCTGTGGGGCAACTACCTACCAGAAGATGTGATAGAAGCCAGTTACAAAATCATAAGAAATGCGACAATATCACTCCTAGAAAAATGTCCAGGAATAAACATCAACACTGATATTCTCCATTTTGGCTGCTTTATATCTTCCGGATCACTAATCTATTACTAGAATTCTCCCGAAAAACCCAGAAACGAGAAGAATATCTAATGACGTTGTTACCTAGGCATGATTGCGGATGATACTTCACGTATCTTTAATGACGAAAGTTGAAGACAGATGTAGTGAAGACTCCGACTCCATAATTTATGTTGGAGAATCAGTAGGCATATCATTTTCAATTTACAGGGTCTTTGTAATGCTTATATGAATTACTTTTTGATTATGTTTTTCTCCTTAACTCTTTTTTGGTAATAACTACTACCAATTTCAAACTTAATTTCTACCTTACTGATTAATTATAGTTAGCAGTCAGAAAGTAAATAAAAACCAGACATTTATGTCTTATCATCATAAATAGGCATTCACGGCCCAGTGTGCGGCGTGACGAACGCAGTTTGTCTTATGATCGAATTTTTACTGCTATTTGCCATTAACCACACTTTAATCTAAAGGAGAACGTATGAATGGCGTTGGTCCCGTTCTATGTAAGTCATCGATTCTTGGGAAGGATAACGATCGGCTTGGGTTGCGCGATTAAATTTACGTTAATCCTACACGTAGTCTGAGTGTGTCCAGGCTTTTGTTGGGCACTAGAGGGACGGGTATGGCGTCTCACACTATTCTAGTCTCTTATCAACTTATCATTTGGTCAATTAGATAATTCAAAGCGTCCTTCTTCACCAAGAGCGTTAAGGAGGTGCCGAAATTGGATTGTCATTCAGTTAAGTGTAGCATGCTCGAATATGGATAGGTTCAGAGCACTTATTGGATGTCAACCAGTGATTGCAAGTAATTCTTGTAAACTGATCCTGCTTTTTGTTGATTAAGTGTTTGTTAATGTACCGTATCGGAACGTGTTGATAGTTTTATTAGCTCAACAGAATTCACGGCGGCTTGAATGGTAGGCAGCTTGTGGCCAACGAATAAACAATATCTGTGGGTGAGATTCGGTAAAATACCATTTATTGTATTGGGCAACGTGGATAGTATAATATTTCAGCGGTTTTAATAAAATTCCCCACCCAAAAGCGCATCTTTCTTGTTTATGTTCATTATTTCTATAGAATTCAAACAGGCAATTTTTCCCTCCATACCTAAACATGACCGTTAAATTGCCAAGCCTCGACTTGTCGCGAAGAACCGTTAGCCTTAAGAGAAATCGTTAAATTTAGTTTCAACGAATAGACAATTGATTGGTTTAAAAGTGATAAAAACAAGCGCTCTCTAGACGACGCTGAATTTAGCACCAATAACGAACGTCGCCAAACCAGATAAGACCTTCAATCGTTACTTATAATGAGGGTCAATCACAGAAACCATTGTGATAATATATTCGTACTCAAAAATCAATTTGAATTTGATTCTGTCAGCACAAGCGTTTGTCGATGCCGATTGATTACAGTGCGGACAATTACTGCGTTGCGTGCTGTACAACAGTAGCAAGCGTGGGTGCCTTCGATCATGGGCGAAAATTTTTTGTGCCTTGCTATTCTTCCCTTGAGGGGATGGTGTGTGACCATCCTTACCTCACCACCCTTCTTCTTCCCCACCTCTTACCACTTACATTACTTCTTACATATTATTCTTATTATTTATTTATATTCTTCTTCTTTTCATATTCTTCTTCTTCTTTATTCTTCTTCTTATTATATTTATTTATTCCTTATTCTTCATATATCATTACCCAAGCGCTACATTCCCACACCCACCCGATTATATTACATTACCCTTATTCTTTAGTTATACCTACCACCTCCTCTTTACCATCCACCCAACACATTACACTTATTCTTTATATATATTTATATATATTTATTCTTCTTTAGTTCTTCTTCTGTTATTCTGTATTCCC
>JALBCR010003255.1:255000-492870 GCA_030710515.1 Abscondita cerata | reverse complement strand
TTAGTTACGTATTGCCCTTTTTCAGTACAATTTTCCTTAACTTAACGTTTACCTATTTATAAATTCTTAAAAGTTTCAGTTTCATTTGGTTAGTTACACTAATATTTTTGGCAATGAAGATGATAGGTGCTTGACTTCTGGATTTAGTTTACTATGTCGAGTAACTAATACTCCACTCTTAACTTTTTTCTGAACAAGCACAACATATGACGATCTTTATATTTCGTGTTGTTATCTTGAAATTTTCTCTTATAGAGTTTAATATGGGAAAGTGAGTACTCAATGACATGATCAATATTTCACATCATAAATTAATATATATTAGCTGTCGGAAATTAAATGAATTAAATTAATCAAAATGATAGGTAAGAATGAACGGAGAACATATCCACAATGGTTCTTTCCCCGAAAATTTTCTCTACATCTGAATTTTTCAATCTTGAAATAAGACTCACTTAACGGAAGAGAACATTACCCAGTCCAGCAGTTCCATTGCAAATTGTATCAAACTTTGAAATATTTCTGAACTGTGGGGATACCATACGATCTAGTCTTTCACTTCTTTCTTAAAGCCATAAACTGACACGAAGTTACTGTAATTTCTGCTACAATAAAGTGTGTATAAGTTAGCAGCCCCAATAAAGAACGGGGTTAAATGGACAATAGAGCCATTCACATGTCGGGGCAATTTTTTTGTATATTTCATTCTATGCGTTGCGTATCTTTCCAAATTTCTTGCTACGACTATTTCTTTTTCTCCTGAAGCGTCGTTTTTCGTAATTTGGTTCACGCTAAATTCGATAGGAATACTGGACTAGTGTTGTCTAGAATCGCGTCTAAAGGCCATCGTCGATTGAAATTTTCTCCTACCATTTCGCTAACGCGAGTGGCCAGCTTCTTCATTTCTGATGTTGGATGTAGACTGTATAGTAGGCGGAGTCTACTTCCAACATCGAAGATGGAAGGACCTTTGAAGAAGACACCCGACAACCTTTAGACCCGAATGCGGACACCACTAATTCAAAAACAGACCGCTAAAACGTATACCAAGAAATATTGGCTTTATTTAGAAAAAAGTGAAAGTGCAGTACTATATCGAATTAGAACCATGCAAAGTATTAGCCTGCATCTCCAGAATCACTTCCCTATCATCCCTCTAACCGCTAGAATATGCTATAGGTACACAATTGATCTGCCTCTTTTTTCTTTTTCAGTTTAATATAGTTTCTTTTTATGAATGTGAACTTTCATTGTTCATGAGTACACAACGTTTCAATTGCTATAGAATCTGCAGTATGATGATTATTGCAGATTCTATAGCAATTGCAACGTTGTGTACATTCATGAACAATGAAAGCTCAGCAGGATGTTATTATTTCACATCAAACAACTTTGTTTAATTCATTCAAACGAATCTTTATGTACGATTATCTCAAAGACTACCTAGTCGTGTAATTTTAATACAACTTGTATTTAATGGATTTTAGAATGGTTGTAGAATAAGACAAGCACAAAATACCGAAAATTGAACTCTTCTGTACATGTTGCTCTTTATAATGCTGTGTCCATTTGTTTAATAGGATGGCGCTGTTAGTTCAAAACAACAAGCAGTACCTCAAACGATCCCGGCATCAACAACTGTCCAAGTGCAAGGATCCAGTAGGTTATCACCGCAACCTAATAAATCAAAACTTCCATCATTACGAAACCGATCTCCAACAGGTCAATCTCCTGTCAGCAAGACTAGAAAACCCTCTCAAGTGAACGAAGGATTAACTAGTCCTAAAACGAAGACGTGGAAAGGACGCGTCGCGAAACAATTCAGGAAGATACAAGGTGCGAGTTCGCCAAGTTCGCCGACGGCTCCGGAAGGCTCAACTTTCGGAGTACCTTTAGAACATTGTTATTCTTCGAATTACAACCAACACGTCCCACGTTTAGTTGAAGTTTGCACGGATATTGTTGAAAGTAAAGGTTTAGATACTATTGGGGTTTATAGAGTACCTGGAAATAGTGCAGCTATAACGGCGTTAACGAATTCCGTTAATCAAAGTTACGAAGGTGTTCCGCAGCTTGATGCTCAATGGAACGATGTACACGTCGTCAGCAGTTTGCTTAAATCTTTCTTCAGAAAGTTGCCCGATGCGCTGCTGACGAGTAATTTGTATTCCAATTTTATCGAAGCCGATAAAACGAAAGATCCCAATATGCGAATGGAAGAAATTCGAAAACTAGTACGGTGCCTTCCGGTGCATCACTACCACACCCTCAAACATTTGATGCTGCATTTAAAAAGGGTCACGGATAATTGCGAAGTTAACAAAATGGAGGGAAGGAATTTGGCGATCGTTTTCGGTCCTACGCTAATACGGGCGGTGCAGGACGATATGGCGACTTTAGTTAACGACATGACGCATAATTATAAAATAGTCGAATCCCTTATTTGTTTTGTAAGTCAATCGATGTAGTTTGAGATCATTTTAAGGCACATTTTTTTTAAGGCTGATTGGTTTTTTTCGGATGATAGCGCTAGTAGTTTAAATTTAACTCCAACGCAACACGTCGATTCTTCGAATAACGAATTGGATGTTGCAAGTAACCGCGCTTTACTTTTAGACAACATAAGCAAAGTTGAAGGTTGTATATTGTCATTATAATTGCGACTTTTTTTTAATCGGTTGATTTAGGTATAAAAGGTGATAAAGTTCCTGGACGGGAGTTGCTTTCTTCAATTCTATCGGCGGCCCACAGAAAAATGAGAAAAGGGGGGAAAAGTAATCATTCCAACGATTTAAAGGACGATCTAACGACTCCTAGTGGCATGAAGGAATTTTCGTCACAATCGAATTTTCGAACGATTTCAAACAGGTAATACAGTATAGGTATTTGACTGTGAGATGTTTACGAATGGAGTTTTTGCAGAACGAGTCTGAAGGGAAATCTAACGAAATACCGACAACTATAGTTGACATTGAAAAATCGAATCAGCGGATCGACAGAGGAACGTACTTCAATTATTCTGATCAGGAGCAGTATAGGAGGAGAATTAAAAATTTTATTCAAGAAACTGAAGCTAATTTGCAAAGAAATAGGAAGACTGCTGAATTTTATAGTGACAGTTTTGGTAAGCTCTTGTTTTCGTGTAATGATTGTCTTTGAATATTCAGTTTTTAGATCAAAATGTTCCGAGATTGAAACAAGGAAGTGCGATGTCTTCGTTGTCCAATGCGAACTTTAGTGATTCGTACGGCATAACGAAGACGCAAAGTGCGTCGAATGTGTTTTACAGACCGATAAATGGAAACACGAGGCATTCTGCGAATAGTGTTTTAACAGTGCAATATACTAAAAATCCTAGTGATGTTGACAATACACAAAGTGTAAGTTTGAAATCTAGTGATAAGTCGAGAAGTTTTGATCTTAACCAGAATAAGGAACGCGGCGACATTACAAACATTAACTATCAAAATTCTTTTAAAACAAAATTTATCGATTCTAACAGTATTGGTCCTAAACCTTTTGACAAAGCAATTTTAAGGAGGGGTAGTTCCGTGGAGAATATTAATACAAGCATTATAGATCTCACTTCCAATGGAACTATGAAGAAAATTAAGTATGGAAACGAAGTACGTACCTAGTTGATAGATTATGAAAATTTTGATTAAAATGTTTGGTTTTAGAACGATATCGGTCAACGGACTGGGTCTTTGGATTCCCTCAATAAACTGCACGACGAAGACGGTAAGGTTTCAAAATTTAAGCAATTTAATTTAAATTTAGCAACGCGTTTATTTTTATTGCTTGGGCAATTTTGATAATTTAAACAAGTCATGTCTTAATTCATTTGAATTGGAGTGATTTCCAAAAATTGATATCGCGTATCGAAGTTCAATTAGATGCTCAAGGCTTTATTTTGTAAATAAGTTGTGAATCATTAGTGAAGGGTAAAGGTTAATACGAAAGTCATTTTGGAAAAATTCTTTAACATTGATTGCATAAGTTTTTTATATTTTAATTTTGATACTAAAATAATGTATATGTTAGGGTATGGAGCCCAAGTGGCTCCAGTACGAGGTTGGAGGCCTGTGCGCCTCCATCAGCGCCGGCAACGCCCCCTCGTACCCGTTTCCGCAACAGGTTTTAAACGAGGTATTTAGCTGTGCCGCTTTTGCACTCGCTTCGCGTGTATTATACAAAAAAAAAATCGGCCTAACAGAAGCACAGCACTAATTAAAATATGTATTGTGTTCATAAATTAAATTAACAATTTAAATGCACGTTACTTGCTTTGAACGTAAATTGAATCATTAAGGAGTTTAACAGATGGAATAATAAAAAATGATGACGGTAGTTTGTTCAGATTCATTTGGTATTTAAATGCGAGAACATATTTCTTGTGCTGAATGTAATAAAATTATTGAACATTATTAGTATGGTATGGGAAAAATAGATGTTACATCGGAAAATATTTGCGCAAGTTTTGCTTTTAACATTAGGATAAAAATTGAAGACTGTTATACAAAGCAAAAATTTTAGAAAAAGATCAAAAAATTGTAAGTAATATTATAAAGTAGATGTTGCAGAAGGCAATTCATGGTTTAATTCACTTTTTTGGTGGCTCGGTTTGGCTTCAAAATGGTTAAGATGTGAAGTGTTTTTTCTGAAATAATCATGTCTATCGGTTCTTTCTCATTTTTCTGGTTGCATTCGAATTCCACGTCTAGAAAAATCAACTCATTTCATAACAATAAAAGTACTTCTCAGCCAATCTTATGATGGAAGTAATAATTTTGAATTTTGCGATTTTTCTCAAATCCGGTATTTTTCATTATACCAACGAAAGAGCTTAGAGAGGGGGGTCATAAAATATCGGAACGAGATCATAAGTCATTTGAATCAGTGTTTGGAGCCAATTTTTACTCATAGCTTTTGTTTCTATTTTTGCAATTTGAAATATTAACGAGATCGAAAAATGTACAGAAACGCTTTCAACATAAAAGATTTATGAACTAGTGTGGTCTAAAGGCCGTCGTTGATTGGAATTTCTCCCTAACGTTTTACTAATGCGAGTGATTAGCTTCTTCAAAGGTGGATGTAGACTGATGAGGATGGATGTTTGTTCAAAGTGGGCGGGGCTTGCATCATGCCGGTAAAATTCGGCTTTTCGTAAGTGGCGCTCGGGTGTTCAGAATTTCTTGCTTTTTGTTGAAGTTTTCTAGATGTTTATAGATCTCGATGGCCTCCCTGTTATAATAACAGTCAGCTACTGCTAGTAACTTGAAGCTTTCGAATAGTATCTTGTGATCGCCATTGCTAAGGGTATGTTCGGCTACCGCAGACTTATCAGTGTGTTCCAGATGAGAGTCTAGTTCTCATCGATCTCTTGGTGGTTTCTATGTAGGCTATGCCATAAGAACAAGGTACACGGTAAACTCCGACTGCTAATAGACGGTATTTTTCGTCCCTTGTTGATCACATGGACTGCTGAATCTTCATGCTTGATTTGAAGATAGTTTTGATGTGATGCCTCTTTAGAATTCTTTTAGTTTAGGTGCTTGAGTTTGGCCTGAAGACCCATCGAGCTCCTTTCGTCAGGATTTTGATTATTCTGCACGTTTGGTCTGGTTGATGGTTTGATAAGGCATGCAGTTGCGTGTAGGTTTTCTTTACACTGTTTAGTTTGTTTCCTCGTTTTTTCACCATCACTTGCAGTTGGCCAGTTGTTGTTCATCTTTGTCTCCATAGTAAACTAGATGGCTGTCGAGTGTTGCTTCTTTGGCGTAAAGCAAAAGTATCATCTACGTACCGAAGCCATGTCTTTGGCCGCGATTGGCTATCACTGGACACATTCCTTTTCATCCAGTTGTTCAAAGAACTCTCCTTTCCAAACAAAGTAGCTTCCAGTGAGACAGATTTCAAAAAGCTTGCTGATGTTAGAAGGGAAGATTTTGGTCACGATATCAAGGCTTTGGTAAACAACGAAACCACGTCAAATTTTGCGAACAATGTGATTAATGTAGCTGTTGGTCTTTCCTATATGTTGTTGGAGCAGTGATGCCAAGTATTTAGCTAAGTAGTATGTTGGTGATCAAGGAGCTCTCACTGTTGATCCGCGAAACCGTAAATCAATTTGTCATAAGGGCTTGATGTTTTTTTGCTTTCTCGTAAATTCTACAGTTGACACAAGAGGGCAGCATTTTACATAAGCTGAATTCAGTTTTTTTCTAAATTCTCGCTTTATTTAATAATTTCGCTACATAGAATTTAATGTTCCATCACGGTGTAACTTTATCATATTCATATATCACATTAATAAAAACAAATAAATACATTTTTGGTTTTTAAAATTTAAAAACTAATAAGTTTTATCAGTTAGTTTTAATTATTAATATTATCATAAAAAGAAAGTAAAAGAAACAATAAATATTTTCTTTTATTTGTTTAGTTAAATCACTTGCGCAAATATATTCCTGCATTTGCATTTATCATTCTTATACTGTTGATCTTAACTACATCAACACTAACACTGTCTGCCTCTCACTCGTCACAACATGGAAACGTTGCATGATCCATTACAATCACCAAATGAATCTGACAATTCCAAATTCAGTTCACTTATCACATCGAGAACCATGTGTTAAACATTTCAAAGACATTAATATCCATTTTAAAAAAAATCTCACATTTTTAGGTGGAGATTTGCAATCATCAATAATGAAGATATTCGACGAAAAAAAGAAATCATTAAACCCATTGTCGGGAGCTGACTTACCGTACGCCGACGAATCACCAGAACGGCCAGCGTTTGACAATACTGCCTATCTAAATAAAGAGAACATACCCGCTTCGCCCAAGCTTTATCGCAATCCAAGTCTACACAAAAGCCTACTCAGCTCCGGAAAATTTTCCAAATTTACTAACATCGAAGATTTCAAATCTAAAGAGATCGAAAAGGGAAATATCGAAGAAGAGAAGGACCGAGATTGTTCTGAAAATGTACCTGATAACGAACGTCACATATCTGAAAAATTAACTTTAAATAATATTAACAATAAAACTAACACGAACATAAATTATAATTTTCTAAACTCTAATTCTAAATTACGTCGATCTGAATCTTTGAACAAGCCGGAGCGAACGGTGTCGCCCCCCAGTCATAAACTGAAGAGGTCTGAAAGTTTAAATAAAGCCAGCGATCGATTGAAGAGATCTGATAGCTTATCGAAAAACGAGAAAACCGAGAACAATATAAACAAACGCCGCGAACTAACGGCGGCAAATGCGAAGAAGCAATAAAGAGTTTATGAAGTTGAAGCGCAAGAACGGGATGCCGGAGCGCTCGATCAAAAGGCGACACACCGTTGGCGGTACTAAAGACTTCGATAAAGTGAATTGGTTGGATAATCGTTACCAAGAAGAGAATGCGAATACTGAGCAGTGTTGCAAAGAGAAATGCACTTTGAGAACAAGCTCGCCCGATTTAAGCTCGACGCGAAGGGAACGTTTGTTTTTTGAAGTGAATTTGGTCGGTCCCGAAAATATGGTGGTAGCGCTACGACAACATTTGATCGGTGCTCGACCTCAGAGTTTGCCCGAACCGAGGATATTTAATGTTCCTCTCGAATCTCACGTTTGAAACGTTTTTCTCACGGACGAACTGGACTTCATTCGTGAATCAAGTACTTAATCAACCACTTATTTTGTACTATTCTTTTCACGTTCACCGCATTATTATTATGATTTTTTTTATATAAAGAAATTGCATTTTATTAAGTTTTGAAAGAGCATTTTAGAAGTAAACCAAATAGAGTGATTTGTGTCTTACTATATTCACAAATTAACGATTTTGTTTTTTTTGGCGTTTCTGCAGCTGTTGGTTGAAATTTTTCATCTTGTGCATGTTTAACAGTGCCTTACAAGCACTATAAAAATTTGGCTTTAGTAATAAAACCTAAGGCCCGATTTTTATTCGTTTATGAATTTTCTCGTATTATCTATGGCTTATCACGTAAACTGTGAAGCGCATGCAGTTTCCATTTAGCGACGCTGTAAGAAAACTTTTGCCGATATGCCTTTGCTTGTACATATATAATAAAATTTTTAAGCAATTCGTAATTGCGAAAAGACAGAAATATAATTTCTAAAGCATATTTTATATAGGTAGCGCATTTACTGTTTATTATTTATTTTGTTGGCTTTTTTTAAATGTGATTCTAAAAAAATATTCCACTTGTAAACAAATGGAATTTGTGATAAATATTTTTATGTAATTTAGGAGTTATAATTTAATGCGATTTTGTATATAAAACTGTGTGGTTTATTTGAATTTGGTAACACCAAATATTAAATTGTGCTTCCTCAACATAAAATTTCAGGTATTCTATTAATACTCTTTTAAACGTAATAATTCTTAGTTTTTATCTCTGTTAGTTGCATTATTAGCAAAATAGTGTGCCAAATTATTACTTCTTATAATTATTGTAATACTCTTGCTACTATTGATTTATTTGTACATACAGTTGAATTATTTAGTCGCTTAAAATGGTGTAGAGAGGTGAAGTCGAATTAGGCTGTTCCAGTCTTGCCTGTTATTGTTTTCTAATAGTTATAAGTACAAAATATGTATGTGTTGTTGTATTTTGTGAAATTTGTAAATACATTTTGATAAATAATTAATATTGTTTGTTTACCATTCGAGAATTGCATTTGCAGCTTCTTTTATGCGTACAAAACGCGATAAGTATATGAATATTTGTTGGATGTGAACAGAATAGTTCACTTGGAAGGTCAGGGAAAAGAGTATTGGACACACAATCCCAATGATTGCAAAATGAGGATATGTTTCTAGTCTGACTCTTAATCGACTATTGGAATAATTTGTTTCAGAATTAGAAAAAAGATCTTCGTAACAAAAGGACAACAAAAAATGCACCAAGTAAAAACTATAATCAGACACGTGTTTCAACAGTGGCGGCTCGTAGTCAATCATACTGGGAGGTCAAAAATTAATTTAAAAATAGGCATAGGCTTAAAAAAAATATAAATAACTCAAATGCACCGCAAGATTTTATACAATCTACAATTTTGTTCAAAATATAGCGATTTTCGAAACATTCTCATTAAAATCTCTAAGGGATTTTCTATAAGCATTGTCTAGCTGTGTACGAATATCAACATTTCCTACGGTTGCAAAATTTACCGAGCATTTCATGTGTTCTGCAGACGAAACATGTTTTTATTTCCTCTTTTAAATGTTTTAAATCTCTGACACCGGTTTGGACTATAGCGAGTCTGAGACGAGTCTTTAGAAAATAATAAACAAACAAAACAGTAAAATACATTTGATACTTACAACCACATATCCAGTTAGCTAAATCGTACATTACCTTGCGAAAGTTTCGATGAACATCTTTATTTTTGTCTTTGCTAGTCTGTCGTAAACTTAGTTCTGGCAAATGACGACCATTTGCCTTGAACTCAACTAATTTTGTAAAATTAAGTTTGTTAGCACTTTTAGTTGTTTAATTTTCTGCACTACCGACATTTTCTGTAATAGCGCATGCACACGCGAACTAAAAATAGTATTTTTACAAAACAACACAACAACGGTAAAAAATATCAATATAAATTCTTAAAATTGATTTAAAACACGCGAAAATCGAATCAAAAATCGAGCGTAGTTGTACACCCTATACGAAGTCAACGTAAACTGCGGGATCCGGCTCATGGCCCAAAGTTGATTATTGTTTCGGACGTTCGCGTTTATTCGGGCGCTGCACGTTTTCGAGTTTTCCGGGTAGATCTAATTCAATGAGGACAATTCGCACCGCCAGCCACCCAAGGTTGAAGAGGATGAATTACGAACGACAGCCGATGAATTTTGGTTATTGTACTTGCGACAATTACTTATTTTAATAAAACACGTAATAATGAATATTTTTTATATATTGTCAAAATTTTTGGGAGGTCATTGACCAAGTAATGACCATATGGACAAGCCGCCACTGGTTTCCAATAAGCTAAGCTTATCATCATCAAAGGAACCGATACTAAAAATAAAAAACAATAGGAAGCTAATATACAGTGTGTCCAGTATAAAATGATGTACATTGGGATATTGGAAACCGTTGGAGATACAACGTCGGTTATACTGGGAGAAAAGTTGCGCATTTATCTGCTCAAAAATAATCTAAGTTTGTTTTAATTTAAATCGATACCGTTACATACAGAGTGAAACAGGAAATTTTGCATTTAGAAAAATTGCCATATTTCTTTATTATAAAGCTATGGTCATCAAATTTTAGTATATGGGTAACGAGACACCCCAAAGCTAAAACAGTGTCAAAATTGTGTAGGCTTACTGATGTTGTGTACGGCCGAAGTCAACTTTTGTTTTTCTTATGGGCGCCATATTGAATTCTACATTTTCGAGTCCTAATCGTAAAAATGCTTTTCAACCATGGTATAACACATTTATGTTTGGTTAAGTTAAATCATGAAAATAACAAAGTAAAAATTTCAGAGGTGGTATGCTTTCGTATTTAAATGGTTCAGAATACTAAAGGAAGAAAAGGGGTTGTTACTCAACACAAAAAACAAAAGAAACAACGGAGGAAACAACGGAATAAAATTCTGTAGTTTCTTCTCGTTTTCTCATGTCGTAATAAGAATAGAAAACGTTTAACGGTATTTTCAAAACTTTATTGGTTCCTCCACTATTATTATTCAAATCTATTTTAAAATGTAACTAGTGTATCAAAGCCTACTACCCTGAAATCTTAATATTGTTATTTTGATAGATTTAACTTAACCCGAATATATAATGTGTCTATATATGGTTTGAAGAGCATTTTAATGAGGATTTTGAAAATGTAGAAATTTAATATGGCGCCCACAAGAAAAACAAAAGTTGATTTCGGCCGTGCACAACATAGTAGGCCTACACAAATTTTGACGCCGTTTTTAGCTTTGGCGTGTCCTCTTACCCAAAAATTTGATGACCATAGCTTCTATAATATAGGAAATATGGCGATTTTTCTAAAATGCACAATTTCCTGTTTCACCCTGTATCTATGCAACGGTATCGATTTAAATTAAAACAAACGTAGATTATTTCTCGGCAGATAAATTCGCAACTTTTCTCCCATTTAACCGACGTTGTATCACCAACGGTTTCCAATATCCCCATGTACATCATTTTGTACTGGACACACTGTATACTATCTGCGTGTCACGCATCGTTACACTGAAGTTTACAGCCCTAAGCAATTTATAGAAATTTTAAATTCAAAATTTGAGACGATCAAGTTTACCTATGAAACAGAAGCAGACCTTAAGTTACCTTTCTTAGACACTTAGTGACGAGAAATGGCAACAAACTAGATATAAATGTTTTCGTAAAGACACTAACACTATGAGGTTTATAACAAATGATTCCAACCATAGTATGCAACATAAACTTGCATCTTTCAACTTTTGATTCACCGATTATTACATTTCCATTGTCAAAACAAAACTTTGATAAAGAACTGCGAAATATTAAGCAGATTGCATCATACAATGGTTTTCAGGAATCAATTGTCACAAACATAATTAGAAAACATAAACATAAGTTAAACATTAGGAACATTACAACGTTAGGAACTAGTAATAGCAAAATAGATAAGAAATATGTCAAATTACCAAATTATCCCACATACACAAAGGTCTTCAAAAAATATTTTCAAAATTTGATTATAAAACAGTAATCTCTAGTAGTAACAACTTGCAAAATCTTTTAGGCAATCCGAAAGACCCAATAGAAATGTGTGATAAATCGGGAATATATAAAATTAATTGTAAAGACTGTAACCAAGTATATATAGGGCAACCAAGAGACCTATTAAAACTCGTTTTAAAGAGCACGTAGCTCATGTCAAATATCATCGCACAGATAGGTCCAGTGTTGCCACGCATTTGCTTGAAAATGGCCATAGAGTAGGCGACATTGAATTAATTAAGAGGGTAGATAATAAAAACGAACTTGATTCTTGTGAAAGTTTGGAAATTTTTAAAAACGGAAATTTTCTTATGAGTTATGATGATCACGGTCCATTAGGATTTTCGGAATTATTCAAGATTATATAAGAATCAATGAAATGTAACGATGCGTGGCACGCAGATAGTATATATAAGCTTCCTATTCTTTTTATATTTAGTATCGGTTCGCTGATGATGATAACTTATAGTCAGTCCATGGGCCAAAAAAGGTGACGTTTTTTTATCCAGACCCAAACGTTCAAGCCGATACAATTGTCATTGCAATGTGCATTGGCAACTGTATCGTCAGCTTTTTTGTAAATTGCTTTTTCTCGATGAAATATTATCAATTTCCCAAAAACTGACGTTTTGGTTAAGCGTTGAAAAGTTAAAAAGGAAAAATAAATTCGGAAAATGTCATAATTTGATTCTTTTTTTTTTAATACTCTGCTCCTCCCAATTCGACTTAAAAAAGTTGTTGGGATTATTGGTATTACAATGTAAACCAACGTCAAATTCAAATTGATTTTCCGGAAAATCGGAAAGTGTTATTTTTTCATTAATATTATAATAGTAAGTAATGCTTCTCTTGGATTTTCTCAAATCCAAGTTAATAATAATGATAATGATTTTTAATAATAACACTATAATCAAGGTTATATAAATAAATATCTATTATTCGTCATATTTTCGATACTCATATTGGTTTGAAAAAGTAATGTACAAACTAAATTAGCTCACATGAAAAAAAAAAAAACAATTATGCGAAATCCAAATATTTTTTTCGCGTACGTCTGCGTTGTTTATTTATTAGAGACAAAGCGTACACACAATAAATTCACAAATAAACCAAAGTCTATATACAGACAAGTCGAACTTACCTGCATGAGTTTACGCACGCTGTAAGGATCTTTATTTTTCAATTTGATTAGTTTTAAAGATTGAAAAAAACAAATCTATTATTGCAAAATACATAACAAGTTACTCAGAAAAATTTCCCCAAGTTTAGGGCTGCTTTTTGCGTACATAACTTCATACCTTCATGTTTAACACCGCACATTCACTCACTTTCTCTTGAAAACTCTCGGTTGCAATGAAACTGCGCGGATTCATATTTACTATTACAACTTTTCAATTTTCTTCTGAAAATTTCCAGAAACCACGTTCCCTCAAACATTTGCCGGTGTGTGTAAAAACGACTTAACAATTCTTTAATCCTGAGATTATTGCTACTTGGTGACTGTTGCAATCGAATTTTTATAATTAAAAAATACTACTTTAGAGGATTTTCCAGACGATTTTTCCGGTCAATCATCCATAAACATCTGCACATCTAAACAGTTTACGCAAATACAAAAAAAAAATGATTTTTACTCTTGAGAAAATTTCTGCCTACACAGTTGAAAAATCAAAAATGGATTTTCTGTGATATGGAAATCCCAAGAAAATTTGATTAAGAAAACTTGGAGTTGAGAAAAATCCAAGAGAAGAATTCATTAATATTATTAATGAAAAAATAAATACCTGATTTTCCGGAAAATCAATTCTGAATTGGACATTGAAATTTCGTTGCGTACCAATAATCACACAATAATTCTCTTTTTTTAAATTGAATTGAAAACTTGAGGGGCAGAGTATTAAAAAAAGTATCGAATTATGACATTTTCCGGATTTTTATCGCTCTTAATTTTCACCGCCTTCAACCAAACGTCGCTTTTTGAAATTGTTCTATTTCATCGAGTGGCGGCTTGTCCATATGGTCATTTGGTCAATGACCTCCCAAAAATTTTGACAATATATAAAAAATATTCATTATTACGTGTTTTATTAAAATAGGTAATTAAGTCGCAAATACAATAACTTAAAATTTATCGGCCGTCGTTCGTAATTCATCCTCTTCAACCTTGGGCTGGCGGTGCGAATGTCCTCATTGAATTAGATCTACCCGGAAAAACTCGAAAAACGTGCAGCGCCCGAATAAACGCGAACGTCCGAAACAATAATCAACTTTGGGTCATGAGCCGGATCCGCAGTTTACGTTGACTTCGTATAGGGTGTACAACTACGCTCGATTTTTGATTCGATTTTCGCGTGTTTTAAATCAATTTAAATTTATATTGATATGTTTTACTGTTGTTGTGTTGTTTTGTAAAAATACTATTTTTTGATTCGCGTGTGCATGCGCTATAATAGAAAATGTCGGTAGTGCAGAAAATTAAACAACTAAAAAGTGCTAACAAACTTAATTTTACAAAATTAGTTGAGTTCAAGGCAAATGGTCGTCCTTTGCCAGAACTAAGTTTACGACAAACTAGCAAAGACAAAAATAAAGATGTTCATCAGAAACTTTCGCAAGGTAATGTACGATTTAGCTAACTGGATATGTGGTTGTGAAGTATCAAATGTATTTTACTGTTTTGTTTGTTTATTATTTTCTAAAGACTCGTCAGACTCGCTATAGTGCAAATCCGGTGTAAGAGATTTAAAACATTTAAAAGAGGAAATAAAAAAACATGCTTCGTCTGCAGAACACATGAAATGCTCGGTAAATTTTGCAACCGTAGGAAATGTTGATATTCGTACACAGCTAGACAATGCTTATAGAAAATCCCTTAGAGATTTTAATGAGAATGTTTCGAAAAATCGCTATATTTTGAACAAAATTGTAGATTGTATAAAATTTTGCGGTGCATTTGAGTTATTTATATTTTTAAGTATGCCTATTTTTAAATTAATTTTGACCTCCCAGTATGATTGACCACGAGCCGCCACTGTTCCACCCCTCTGTCTTGGTTCATAAAACTCCTTTTCTTTGTTACTACCTCCTGTGACCCCCCTTTCTTTTCCCCTAAACGTGAAAAAGCTGACGTACAATTTGAAAAAAATATTGTATGGGCCCCAAATCTAACGGTGAACTTTTTTGGGTCCCATGTCGCGGATCTGCACGTTTCATAGCATTCTACACCTAAGATCTAAAAAGCTGACATACAAGTTTCCGGATACATTATGTCACGGGCCCACGGACTATTAGCTATTGAAACTCGTGTGCCTGTATAGTTTTTTGGTGCAGTTTTTTTGGTGTTTTCCCTTTTGTTACAGATAGACGCTGCAGTTTACAGTTCCATTCCTTTGATAGAAGAACTACACAATTTTAATTGTACATGACACGATCAAATTCACGTTGTAATATTTTTGAGAAGCTTTTTATGGACGATCCCAAACACACTAAATTCCGAAATAAAATATTCTATTATAGTTCATGGTCCAAAATGAGAGAAAAAAATATTCCGGATTAAAATTAAAATTAGTGTAAAATTTAATCAGTAGAATACATATTCTTGTAATACTGTTTCTGAAGTAATACAATTATTGTAGTGAGTAGTATGTATATTTTAAACTTGCAAGCAAAAAAATCGACCCACATTTTACACTTTTAAGTTTGAATGTATTTTTGTCGAGAGTCGATTAAAAACAACAGTTACATAAAAAATGTTATTTGAAAGATCATTTATGACCCTTGTATTCCTCGATAAACTCCTCTATGGTTATTAGTAATGGTTATTTTCCACGCAGTGGACCTTCTCGTAGGAGAATGTAATGGGGTTGAAATGAACGATCACAAAGTAAGCTTTGAGAAAGACCAGCCTTCACTGGTCGAAACATCGGCAATAATGAAATACTAGTTTCATTTCAACCCCATTACATTCTCCTACGAGAATGTCCACTGCGTGGAAACTAACCATTACTCAGGGGCGATCCGAACACTTTAGATTTGGGGGGGTGTTGAGCTAAAATTGCCGACTGCTGATATAGATGCTCCAACGACTAGGTAGTTGTTGAAAAAGTTGGGTTATACAGGGTGTTCTACAAGCTCTATAACAATCTTTTACAGATGGTAGGTTGCTTTTTTCGGATCCATGTTTAATACATGGATCCGATTCGTTTTTTTAGAAGTTACAAGCATTTAACCTTTATTAACAATTAACAATAAAAATTTAAACTAAATGACAATCACAAACTTAAGACTAAAATTCTTTGAATTGTCCACCCTCGGCTTGAATGCAAGCCTCACATCGACGAACAAGAGATTCGGTCAGAATCACACGAAATATCTAATAAATAATTAAAATAACACTAACAATAATTATTGTCATAACAACCGATATTTCTATTTATCAGCCTACATTTTTGATTGAACTAAGTATAGGTGTGCATTGTTTGACCTGCTAAGTGACTCTGTGTCACTTCCTGGTTGACTGAAAAAATTACGAATTTTTAAACGCTTTTAACTTCTAAACAAAAACGAATCGGACTCATGTTTATTGAAAAAAAAATGTTTAAAATAAAGCAACCTACCATCTGTCAAAGTTTGTCATAGAGCTTGTAGAACACCCTGTATATTGAGGGCATAAATTTGCAGAGATTGAATTGAACACAAAATTTATTTGTTTATTTGTAAGTTGGAGTAAAAATACATAAATTTAAGATAAGTTTAAATAATAGCTATAAATAACATGAGTTATATTATGTATTTATGTTTTACAAATTATAAAGATATCCGGCGCTTCTTCAACTTACTCCATTTGCTAACTAATTCAAGTAAGTTAATATTATCGCTTATTTCTTTTTCAGAAGAAAGAAGAATAAGCGAATTCAGTCGATCGTCACCCATTCGCGTTCGTAAAGGTTTTTTATTAATTTTAATTTGCTAAAACTTCTTTCACTGGAAGCAGATGACACCGGTAATGATAATATATAGTTAAAAATAATTGCAGATAGTTTTAATTGTCTCTCAAGGGGCTTTAAACATTGTACAATACCCTGAAAGTTAGAACATGTCTCAGCTCTTACTTTTCGGCAAAAATTTCTAGTTCAGCTTTCATTGCATCTTTGTCCAAATTTTTATTAACTAAAGTTACCACATCTGATATTAAATTATCATCTAATTTCTCGTCTGGATTTAATATTGATTTTACTAGGCGAATAAACGGTTGAATTTTCGTTAAAGTTGCACTTAAAAAGTTTTCTAGAAAATTTGTCAAGTAATCTACAATTGTTCTAAATTCTTTACGATAGAAATTTTCAAAAGTAAAATCGACTTGTGTATCTCGTTTATCATCAAGACTCTTAGGTGCAATTCTGCGTCTATGATGTTTTTGAAAGTCACTTTCACAATTAATATCGAACTTTGTTGCAAAAGCTTTGGCAGCTTCAATTAGATTGTTCATATCAACATCGTTTAACAAATTTTTAAAACTTTTACATTTTCGTCTAGCAAATAGACTGCATCTATGACATTAATATCCTCCCTTTCAAATTGCTCGGTTAAAATTTTCATTTTATACATTAAGTTTTTCATAAAGAAAAGGAAACATATAAAATCAGAGCTCTTCATTTTTGTTACTAATCCAGATATTTTTGGTTTAATTTTATTTGGTGCCGTTTTGTCATTAAAGATTTCATTAAGTGAAATTAAAATAGCTTCAAAAGATATCCAAACTGCTTTTACAGATTCAGCTTTTGCTGTCCATCTTGTTCTGGAAATGTTTCTAAGTGCTAAGGCACTCTCCACTTTAGTAATTTGCTCTGTAAATACTTTATAGCGCTTAGTGCTGTCCGTAAAGAAAACGTATAATTCCTCCAAAATGTTAAAAAGTTACTAGCCATAGCACTTGCTTTTATACTATTTTCTACAAAATATTGACTCTATGTGCCGAACATGGAAAGTAAATTACTTCACGATCAGATAAATCATTAATATGCTTTTGAACACCTTCATAAGCACCAGACATAACGGCAGCACAGTCGTAACTCTGTGAAACAAGATTTTCGATAGGCAATTCATTTTTGATTAAAAGTGAAAATATTTCATTAGCAAGCCCTCTTCCTGTTTTATCAGGAGCTTCAACTATTTCAATTAATCGCTCATACGACTTAAGATTTTTGCTATATCGAACTACTAAAGACAGCATATCTTTATGTGAAGCATCCGGAGTAGTATCAGCAATAATCGAAAAAAAATTTGAATTCTTAATTTCTTGACATATATTTGAACGAACTAGCGTACCTAGTAAGTCAATAAATTCGTTTTGACTCTTTTCACCAAGATAATTTACATGATAAGAACGGTATTTTTGTATTATCTAGCCACAGTCTCAAAGGTTCGCAGTGTCTAGCAACTAATTGCACAAATTGATAAAAGTTTCCCGAAGTGCTGTCATTACCTCTGAATGCAAGTGCTTGTCTCGATAATGTGCGAGCAATATCAAAAAAAATATTAATAATTTTTTGATTATACAGTTTTCCTCTTCATATCGAATAAGTTTTCCCTGTTGCCTTTATGGAAAAGTTCGTCAACATGTTGTTTTGGAGATACAAAGTTGCAATAATCTGTTAAGGCAGCTTTATGAGCATGAGACGAAAAATGTTCTGCTAATTTTCCTTTTTAGAAGTACCCCCGACTTTTAAATAAATGCCATTGACGAAGTCCTTCATTAGTCCATGAATTAGCAGCATAACTTCGTCCAGGTCCATTTGGAAATAAAGAACAAACGAAACAAAACGCAGCGTCTTTAAAAACACTATACTCTAAATGAGGATATTCTATATACCAACGACTCGAAAAACTATTTTGTTTCTTTTCCACTATGCTAGGATTTTCGGAAACTTGGATAGTTTTGGTTGACATGGCCCTAAGTCAATCAAAATTGTCTCTGATTGAATGTTAATAATTCACCCCTTTGGCCTGGATCATGATGAATTAATGTATTTAACTCCTCGATATGTGGTTGGTGAACGCGCTTTTCTGCCATTGAATTTAAAACTTCTTCGGCTTTAGACGTAAAAATTTTAATTTCTTTTTAATTTCTTTTGTAATATTAATTGCTTCGTGTAAAAACGTTCAACATCTGGGGTTTCGTGGTTTTTAAATGTTTCCAATAAATACTGAGCTCCATTTAAATTTTTGTCACAAAAGACAACTGAGCAACACACTCAGCCCAGTTGCTAGTGCTTTCTAAGTCTTCTTACTCTAGAGATATAATAATAAAAATTCTCCAATTTGCAACAACATTTTTTTAACTTACAGTACTACTTTCATCATGTTTTTAAGTTCATTTATACAGGAAGTTACTGGATCACCGCTTCTTTCAGTCAATTCTAAATTAGTCTGAAAAGCAGAAAAAAATTGAAACAAAATTAAAAAACCTGTGTAGGTTAACGGCACTTTTGGCTACATAGAATATGCCCAAATTCTAATTAGATCTGTGAAATTATAAATAAGGTCCATGTACAAAGTTTCATAAAATCGGAGGGTGATTTTCTTGGAACCTTGTTTACACGGACGTATGGCGGGCCGGCCGGCCATCGGACAGAATATTTTTTGCTTCATTATAACATACTAATTCTAATTTGTCGGAAAAAGTGAAAAAAGGGGTGTTAAAATTTTCGGTTTGGAAACTGTCGCTTAACTTAAACATTTAATCCAAATAAATAAACGTAAACCCAATTCTTTGTAACTTCTTATTCTTATAAATAGTTAATTAATAGGCAAACGGCAAACTACTCGTACTCACATCGGTATCTATAATTTTTGATGATGTTGATGGAAAGCTCGCAATTTCTACACCACTTGTACCTTTAGATGGTTTAAATTCCGACTTTTTGGCAGCTTCAAAAGGATTTGCGGGCGCTCCAACTAATTGTACTTTCATCCGTTTTCCTCCGTGCTTTTTATTTTCATGTTGCTTCTGATAATCATCGTCAAATTTACTTCCACATTCTAAGCACTGTATTTTCTTCCTTTTTCGAGCAATTGACATTGACTTCATTTTTATTGAATAAGTTGATAAAATTATAATTACTTATATGTTATATGTACAAACTATTCGAAACGAAACAACACTGTGGTAGTCGTTTAATCAATTTTTGTCTTTAAAAACTATATTAACAATTAAATTCTTCAAATAATTAATTCTTGTTCGAAATCACAACGCAAAATGATTCCAAGATGCATCACAATTGAACTTAAAACATTTCTTCTCAGCAAAATCGTTTCTAAGAAATTTTATAGCTACTTCATCTAGAAATGTTTTGTGGACAAATATAATTCGTACGTATCAAATATCAGACTTCTGTGAAGTCATTGTTTTGAACGGCTTTAAGTTTATCATTTACAAGCGAAGTAAAGTGGAATACAATTTTTATTTAGCAAGAATATTTAACAAAAATTCGTAAACGTAATTTTTTATTTTTAATACGAATCCTGACGCCTCCTATAAAAATTTGCCGACTGAAAAACTTATGGGGGGGTGTTACACCCCCAAATACCCCCCTGTCGGATCGTCGCTGCCATTACTAATAACCATAGAGGAGTTCATCGAGGAATACAACGTTCACCTTCAATTATGTCAATAACACCTACATCGTCATGGAGGTTTAGACTACGGCACCAGTACGATCACAAAGTAAGCCTTGAGAAAGACCAGCCTTCACTTGTGGAAACGTCGGCAAGAATGAAATACTAGTTTCATTTCAACCCCATTACATTCTCCTACGAGAAGGTCCACTGCGTGGAAACTAATCATTCTAATAACCAATAGAGGAGTTCATCGAGGAATACAACGTTTACCTTCAATTATGTCGATAACACCTGCATCGTCAGGGAGGTTTAGACTACGGCACCAGTACGATCACAAAGTAAGCCTTGAGAAAGACCAGGCTTCACTGGTCGAAACGTCGGCAATAATGAAATACTAGTTTCATTTCAACCCCATTACATTCTCCTACGAGAAGGTCCACTGCGTGGAAACTAACCATTACTAATAGCCATAGAGGAGTTCATCGAGGAATACAACGTTCACCTTCAATTATGTCGATAACACCTGCATCGTCATGGAGGTTTAGACTACGGCACCAGTACGATCACAAAGTAAGCCTTGAAAAAGACCAGCCTTCACTGGTTGAAACGTTGGAAATAACGAAATACTAGTTTCATTTTAACCCCATTACATTCTCCTACGGGAAGGTCCACTGCGTGGAAACTAACCATTACCATTTATGACGTTTTTTGAGCCTATATGCTTTGATAAATTGCTCGTCTCTTACAGTGTACTGCCCAGTCGCGTACCAACTTATTGTGTTCCAGAAGTACTCTAAAAAATAAGCCTTGGGTCTCCCCTGAACTATTTATTTATTATTTTATTATATTTTTGTTCTTGACATTCATATCAATTACACCACTTTGTTTTCTACCAATTTTAAATAAAACTAGTTGAAAACCTGTCCTATCGGACGGGGTACAATTATAACTTATTAAAACATAAGCCCAAGCCCCCCTGGTGGGTCCCATCCCTCCATTCTCCGCAACAATTCAATACTCATTTTAATTACATACTTACCCTGAGAGGATCTAACAAACCTCTCAAATTTTAGATTTTAGTATATAGGTAAGATGAAAGATATGTAGGTATTAACAATGAACAAATTTAAATACACTTCTTTTGGCTTTATTATGAAAAAATACATCAATAATTTTCTCAAAATAATGCATTCAAAACATTGTTTTCAATCTGCGGTAGTCTTTGACTCTCTTCAAGGCTGAAAAATGTCTTTCATCTGGACAGTTCGTCACCGTCAAATTAGGAAACGCATAGTCAACATTTTTTAATGCTAGTTGTTTAAGAAGATCCAGGTGTCCGTTAAGACAAAGACCTAAACCCTGGATTTGAATCAGCTTCTGTTCCAAGTCATGATCAAGATCATTTTCGTACTTGTCAATTAGCTTTAAACTTTCTGCTTGATTTTCACTGTGATCATAAATTGTAAGTCCAAATTCTTTATTAAATTATTGTATTAAAGAAAACAATGAAAAATAATGTACATATTAACTAAAGAATTTTACTTAAAAAAAAAGTGCAAAATGCGTTTAATAAACTAGATGCTGAGACTATACGTCAAGCAACCACTACACATGTTCAATAGAAATTGTTAAAATGTTTTTAATTCTACACGACTGTAATAGAGTATTTTCGTGGCTCTATAGGGAGGCCAAAGGATGCGTTTGCACATCTAGGCGCGAAAATTCATGCTTTCTCGGCTAGGCGCGAATTTTTTTATATGTTTCGCCTATAGATGGCGTATCACCCGTCTTTACCTGTTGTAACGACCAGCAAAGAGATGCTAGTAGTTACACTGTTATGTACGAGACTGCAGTTTTTTATTACATTCAGGTTTTCTCGTATCGTTTGAAATAAAAGTCCATAAGTAATAAACATGGCTTGGCTCTCTCTTAGATAAGGTACATTTTCCCAGCCGACGCCGCTATTAAGAGAAACGGACGGTACTTTAGGTGTCAATGGGGATGGGTATCCTGAAAGATCCATATTTAAATTCAAATATTACCCGCGATTTTTTTATAATCGGTTTAAAATATGTCGATATGCGCCGGTTACATAGTATCGTAACAAAGTCCCGTTAAGGGGCTGCTTTTTTTGTCGAGGGATGCGAAGGAAAGTTTTGGCATCTGGCTTTCCGACTGTTAGAGTGTAAACAACGAAATTTTTCTTGATACGTATTAGTTTTGGTCTGTATAAAATTTGTACCTGTAATTTACTTTAAAAGCTTGGCAACTAAATGCTTAATGTTTGTAAATTTTGTTTTTACCAAATTTAATAATTTGCGTTTATTTTTTTTGTAATTATTTAATATTGTAACCTCATGTTTCGTTGTGCAATTGGGGTAGAAAGCCATCTAACGTAGCATTCTTTTCTTGATTACGCAATTTCAACAATTTAAAGATACACACCTTTGATTGTAACTTATATTTAAAAAACTAATTATCGCGGCCTTGTGCTTTTCTTTTCAATTTTTATTTTAAGCGCGATGGTGACCTAACATTCGGATTGCATTTTTTTTTACAGATAATATTGGTATATTTAATATTCGTGTTATGGCGTATTCCAATCTGTTTGATGTTATGTACTCTGCGCTCGATTTCACGTTGTAAATAATTTAATCACGTGTCTTTGATTCGCGGAACCGTTATTTTGTTGGCGCTTCTCTTTATGATTTAGAATGAAGCAATACCAGTGTGTGAAAGAACCTTGTTGTACAATTAATATTTTGTGTTCCGTGAGAGACGAAGGTCAGGGGGATGGCTCGTAGTCACATTTATTTCTATTATTCTAATATGTGTGTTTTATTGTGTATATGTGATATATTGTAAAACTTAATATGCATTATGGCCATTTCAAAATTGACGCGATCTCGAAAATCCAACTGTTAGGCAGGTAGGAGCTTTCGCGACTGGTGAAACTTGCCTGTTACACACGGTGTTATACACTGTTAATTAACCTCCTTCAGTTCTTATTGAAAATGCATGTATAAATGAGCTGAATTGCTATATTATGAATCGGAAATATTTTTGCATCTACATTCTAATAATGTTGGTTGTTCGGGTTTAAATATGAACTGATGAACGATTCCCCAACAGGATATATGTATTACAATTGTCTTTATAATAATAATAATAATTGCTTACAATATATGTTAATTATTTCGATACATACTTTGGTTATGTTGTGTTTGTTTAATTGTTAAGACGAAACCTGAGGTTTTCTCTTACCCTTCTTTCCTCAGGCAGCCTAAGCAGAGGGGGATCTTTTGGCTTTACTTATTTACACAATTTTGTCAAAATTGATCATTTTATTTAAAATTAATTAACGTTCAATATAATTTACGTTATTATCATGCTTGTGTTTTATTTCATTGCTGATATTAATACATTTATCACTGCACTCTAGCGGTTGTTAGGTTCCCGCTTTTCGATCGGCCAAGTTCTATTCGGGTTTAGTGGTAGACTATTCAAATCTTGCTTTTACAAGTGCCTGGGTTACGTTTGTTACATTACATTCCCCTGGACAAAAATAATTTACCTTGTTGTCAATAAATTTGTCTTTACTTTTTGTTCACTATTTACATCATTTCCAACAAGCGCCAATGAGTCATGGGAAAATTATTGATGTCATAAGTGTCAATTGCACCTTCAACAATACTGTTTTCAATATAAACATTTCTAATAATTAAACCAAAAGTTGTATGTGTTAAATACATTTTTTGTGTTCTGTTTTTTTTGTGTTGTAGGAAAAAAAAATTGTTTGAAATATGGCGAGAAAGCCGTTTTCCGCTTTTCACTTTCTCGCCTAGGTACCCAACTACTATAGAAGCTAATGGGGGGCATTTTGAACACTTGTTAAAATGTTTTTTTTTAATTTCGGTTTTTTTTGAGTAACATTTATATATATTAAAATAACATTTTTATAAAGATTTGAAGCATTTTTCATAGCAAAATTAAATTTTAAATAAGGCTTTGTATATATCTGTAACTTTTGTTCTATAATTATTTTAATTAATTTATAAAAAATGATTATTTCTTTGGCGATTTTTTTCTAATACCTACTTTTTCATCTTATTAAAACCAAACCAGACTTGTTTACAATGGGAGACAAATATCAACCTTTCAATTTAGAATTTTTTAACACTTCGTTGAAAACGTAAAATTTTAAATTACGTATAATTTCAATAATATTTGACATATCTTTATTAAAAATTCAACGGAACATACTCAAAGTCTATATTTTTCAATGATTATTTTGTTTTACAATTCTTCGTAATTAAATTGAAATGGTGTATTATTTTTATGTCCAGGTGCAAAACGCATCTGATTTTAACAAAGTGCAAATATTCTTTTTCTGGCTAAATATGAACTATTGAAAATTCATGAACACATAAATAAATATTTTTAGTAGCGGTTACCTATAGTAAGACTCAAAAGGTATGTTGATTGAGTCAAGTTTATTAATCCTCCAAAAATGCAGTTATAGATAATTATTCTTGTAAGGATTCTTCCAGGTGGAGGGACGAAGCCACTATACTCTGGTTTTAATTTGGCGACGTTTCGCCCGACCTATGCGGGCTTTTTTCAAGGTTAAAGTTATTCTTGTTGGGGAGCATCCGTCTTTTTTATTTATTGCATCGCGAAACAAGTTTTTGCATCTCTTGTGGTTGACGTTATTGTTATTTGTTCTACGCGCATGTCAACTGCTTCTCTGCGCTTGCGCTTAATAAGAATAACCGCCAAAACGAAGCTCCCTTTCTTGTTATAATTAACGGCAACCATTAACGTAAATTGCGTTAACGAAAGATTTTTTGTCTATTGCGCATACTCGCAGTAACCATAACCACAACCACGTATCAAGAGGTGCAGAAGCTCTCTATTATTTCAATTATTACTCTCACTCACACGGGTTTACTTTATCGCGAATGCATCATAGGCGAATATCGTGCCTTTATTTATTTATTTAATAACTTCGCGGTTTATGCAAGGAACGTGACAGTTTTTTTTGTTTGATAAGAGCGATGCAAAGTTGTGGTTAAATATAAATCAGTGGCGTAACGCTTAATAGGACCGATTGATGCTCAGTGATAATTGATAACTGTGATTATTTCTATTGTTTCTTAATTTAATGTTTGTTCTATTTGTTACCATCTCTTAGTATTTTGTATTGTCTGTAGATAACGACCTCAATGATTATATGTTCTTGGTTTTACACGTTTGTTTGTTCTTTTCTTAGGATTACGTAGGTGGCGCCCGGAAGTCTTTACAAACATCTGTATAAATTATCTCCCCGACAAACTCTGCGACATTAAAACTACGTGTAGGTTTTCCGAACTCTAACTAAAATTTTTGTTCTAAATTATAAGCAAAACACCAAAAAAAAACGCGATATTTGTCGAAATTGAGATATTTGCATCTGATTTTCAAAAAATTGAAAAATATGCGTAAAAAGGTTTTGATTAATTAACAAAAAAATGTCAAAAAATTGAGAAAGTCAAAATTATAATTGTCTGAGTTGATACGAGGGACGCTCCATACATTATTCTGTAACACCTAGTATGACAATTTTTATTGCCCTCATCTAAACTGAATTTTTCTAGGTCTAGGCGGCTTTGTTTTAATTGACAGGTTCAATTTGTCTTTGGCAGCGCTTGTTAAGTAGTTCATATTTTCTTATTTTTAAAACAGTGTTAAAAAAATATAGATTATGACTTGCAGGTTGTGGATGCTTTTGAAGAATATACTATTTCGCAACGGGATGGTTTGGTGCGTGGCCTGGCATTAAATAAATACATATACAAAAGATCTAAATTTAAATAATATAAATATTTAAAAAAACTCAAAATTTACAATCAGATCAAAGTTGCGCATGTATTATATTAGCAATTACCATTTAAGTATCTAATTATCTATTATTATGATTGTGTATCATACTTGCTGCAAAACTCATCTAAATATGTTGGTTTAGGCCTGATGAAGCAATCACTTTAGGTTGCGAAACCTGGCTTTCACAATAACCAGAGTTTTGTGTTAAGCGCAACTTCGATTATACAGAGTACAGACGTCATACCATCTGACTACCAACACTTAAATATTACCTCTGAAGAAGAATACAAAATTCTATTTTTACCTTAAAAGCATAAGTACTTCTTGAAAGTTACACATATTAAAATAACAGATACATTGAATAAAAGTAGCATACATTCTTAAATATTTAATACTTTAATAAATTGACTTTTTCATTCTCTTGTACGAGGATATATTGAAAAATTCTTAGCCTACTATAGAACCAAACAAAATTTCAATGTCAAAATATTTTATTACTCAACATATTCTCCTCTTAATTGATACAACGTCTCTAGACCTTTCAAAAAAATGTTTTTTCACTACTAGCTATCAAACACAGTCATATTAACCTTAATGCAGGTTGTGAAGTTGAACTTTTAAAGCTACGAGTCAATAAAAATTTTTATTAACCTAGGTCAATAATAAAACAAATTTGGTAGTCCAAAGCCGACTCTGCGTTCTCAGTTAGTTGATAAACATAACCTCACAACTTCAAGCTACACAAAATTCAAACAATTAAACAATTTTTAATTTATGAATACAAATAACGTTAGAAAAGTTCAAACACATTAGGTGTTAGAAACAATGGCATTATTATCTATTTATAATAATAGTTTATCGAACAATTATTATAGGTCACATTAATTCCCGAAGAACTAGTGATCGAAGAAGTATTAGCTACATTTTGCATTGAAGGTGCAGTGTTTCACTTTCAACGACACTTTCAACTGCTGTTGATGTTGATGCAGAATTAGACGTAGTGGCACTAATGTACGAAGAAGACTGAATAGGATTTGAAACGAAGGTTCCTTGTAGCATTGACGCAATCCGTTTATTGTCAGTAAGAGATTGTTCAACATATCCCTCTGCTACCGTAGAGCTTTTCCAGCCTCCTAGGCGTTTCAACGATAAGATATCGCAACCGCTTTCTACTAACATGGTCGCAGAGGTACGTCTTAAGGAATGACCAGAATAACAATCTGCATCTTCTAATTTTAGATATTGGGCAACTACTTTTGGCACATTACTGATAGTATTATGACCTATATTTTGCTTGGTTGGTTTACCACCATGAAATCTTATAAAAAATCTTTGCATATCTGAAGTTGGTCGAGTGCCTGCATATTTTAACACTACTTTAAGCCACAGTGGATCAGTTATGACAAAGTTCCGGCTAGTGTCATTTTTACTATTTGGAATGGTTACTACGACAAGATCATTTCCTCGTACATCAACATCTCTCAACATCATTTTCACAAGTTCATCTGTTCTACAAGCTCCTGCTATTCCAACGACCAGAATTGCCTATAGAAAACTAGATTATTCTGTAAATTTTAACAAAATTTACTACATTTACCTTTTAGAAAGAAAAAGTCATCAGGTGCTTTAGTCAAGAATTTTATAATTTGTTCTCTGGAAAAACAGGTGCCTTTTTGCTTTGTATGATCTGTTTTGCTTTTTAAAAAGATATAAGTTTTGGATACTTTCCGCAATCAATATTCTCTCGAATTGCAAGGGTAGATTTTAACATTGAAAATGTTGACCATAAAGTAGATGCGTTTTTACATTTGCGTGCTCCTGAAAATATACCAACAGCACGTTTTCTGTTACTGTAGTAACATTTTTTGTGTGACACCAATCCTTGAAACTTTGTATACTTTTAAATATAAATGTTTTGATTTTTCTGGAAGCAATTTATTGTATACTTGTTTTGCAGCTTCATGCAATTCTGGAGGAGTACACCCTTCACTTTCATCACTAGACATGATAAAAATATTCGTAAATGAAAATAGTAATTGCAAATTTGAAATTACACTTTTTCAAAATGTCTGATATAAACAAATGAATAGTGATTTCTATTCAAATCAAGACTAACATATTTTTCATAGTTTTACAAAATTCAAAATTAAAATACTTCCAATTTAGTTTAGTAGCTAGTAGTGAAAATAGTATAGAACTACTGGAGAAGGTCATTATTGTCCTCTTGATTATCCTCGCTATCGCTCAACATAAACTTCAGCGGTCGGACAATAATGACTTACTTCACTACCTAGGTTTATATTATACTATTCTTCTTGCTATGAAAACCATACCTCCACAGCTTCTATTACCTCCTTGTTGGAAGAAAATGTACGACCTTTTAAACTTTTTTCAGTTGAGGAAAGAGGTGATAGTCGGACGGAGCCAAATCGGGTGAATAAGGGATGTTCTATTAATTCAAACCCTAAATCACGAATTTTTGCATGGCAACATGAGATTTGTGTGCAGAGGCGTTGTCCTGCAAAAACAAAACACCTTTGGATAGCTTTTCGTGTCTTTTTCTTTAATATTTTCCCGTAGAGTGGTCAGTAATGTCGAATAGTAATCTCCAGTTATTGTTCTACCCTTATCCAAAAATCAATCATGATTACTCCATGGCAATCCCAAAAACTGAAGCAAGAACTTTTCCAGCAGATTTTTGGACACGAAACTTCTTAGGTCTTGGAGAACCAGAGTGTCGCCATTCCATCGATTGTTGCTTTGTTTCTGGATCGTAGAAATGTACCCAAGTCTCATCCATAGTAACAATTCGGTTTAAGAAGTCTACATCCTTTTCAAATCGAGCACAGATCGAACGCGATGCTTCTACCCTTGCACGCTTTTGGTCAACATTCAAACATTTGGGGATCCATTTTGCAGCAATTTTTCTCATGTCCAAATTGACGTGAACCATATGATGAACGCGTTCGTATGAAATATTCAGTGCTTCAGATATCCGTTTTAACCCAATTCGACGGTCTGATAAAATCATGTCATGAACTGCATCGATATTTTCGGGGACTGACACAGAAACTGGCCTTTCCGATCGGTCATCATCTTCAATGGAAAATTTACCTCTTTTGAAGCTTGCATTCCAATTTTTGACGGTCGCATACGAAGGACATTGATCACCAAGGGTATTAAGCATATCTTCGTAAATCTGCTTACCTCTTAACTCTTTTAAATATAGGTACTTGATGATGGCACGATACTCCAATTTTTGATTTTCACAATTTCGGTGGACATCTTTTTCATTTAATTTATTGCGTGACTCTGGTTTACTTTTTGACGTCAAACTTTACACTGGCACTTCTAATAAGTTATTGTTCGTTGCTATGGTAACGCAATATTTTGTTTATGCAAGGAACTGGTCTAGGCTAACTATATATCAATACATCCTCGTAGTATTCTTATTTAAGCTCATTTTATAGCCTAGTCAGTAACTACATAAAAATAGCTAGGTTGGTTCAAAGGTCGGGAAGTTTTGAAACTTAGTACATACCTACATCTTTGCGTTCTTAATCACCACCTTGCTTTGCGAAAACGCATTCGCTCCACGCGCGAAAACCACTTAAACAAAAGGCGCTAGAAATTAGTTAATTAGTCATATCTTCCTTACCGTACGTTTTATTGGAAAATACTTTTATTCAATATTATTCCTTATAAAATTGTCTACAATTTTAGCTCTTAACTATTTTTTTTCGGTTAATATTTAAAGAGATATAGCTCCGTTCAGTGACTATGACCTGATCTATACCCCACTGTGTTTGGCTGCAGAAAAATGTAAAAGATTACAGCAATATACATGTTTCGACACCTTTGACCTGCAATTATATATTAAAGCACGTGATCATTGGTAATTCCGACGAAAATAATTACTTACGTAACGTGGGACCCGTACTAAGGGGCTTCCATTTGTTGATGTCGTTTATGGGAAGTATTGGGTATTTAATGGCTGGAAGCAGGTTGAAGGAGCAGTGGAGTACAATATATACCTACACAAAGTTTAATTGATAAAATGTTCACTGGGCATGCATACATCTCCTCTTGTCACAAATTATATTGCAGCATTATATTGTACTTTCCGAAAAAGACAAGATGAATTACAATATTTTTTGCTTGAAAATAATCCATTATTGTTCTTGTCGGTGAGTTAGAATGAAACAGTGCGTACACTTGCAGAGAACTTTCGGCAGAAGCTGTTGTAACTGAAACAAAATGGTGTAACAGCAAAATTGTGGTTGCTTTTATTGTCTTGGTTAAGCGATTTATAGAAACAGAACCGATGGGCAATTGGCTGCTTCGTTTAGATACAACATAGCAGATGCTAGTAAACTATATCTACAACACCTACTCTACTTGAAAGTGAGGATGGATCCTGCGGAATATAAGCGGCTATTTTACCATTCGCCGTAGCGATATGATAATAGAGCAAACGTTGTATGAAAAGCATAGACGGTCTTACACATGATAGGGTCATAACGAACATGGTGCTTACGAAGTGGACATTGGGAATGGTATAACTTTAGAACGTGTGCGATATTATGGAGGAATATTGTCGGTGACAATGAGAGAGGTTTGTGTGTGTCCGTGACAGCCAAGATCTACATAAAATCTTCGATTTGTTTACTCAACATTCTGTGTTTCCTAAAAGCGACTATGTTATCTCTATTAGTACAGGGATTATCGGTAATAGTTCTATCAATTGTCATATGACGCGTAAAATGGGTACAACTGCTATGCAGTACATTATCGGCCAACCACATCCATCTGTAAAATTGAAAAGGGGAATATCGTTCTCTCTTTGGCAACCACCAATTCCAGCATAAAAATCGGCAAGGTTGTGGTTCTTATTAACCTTCTAAAGGGAATAAAATCCTCATTGTATCATGTCTTTGAGCCAAGTAAGCATACTTTGACGACATCAAATATTCATGTCTTCGTCGGAAGACATCTCCTCCATAAAGTCCGTTGGCACATCAATGACAATTGCTTGTCCATCTGTAGCAAATATCTCCAGTATGTTAAAAAACATTACGGCTCGAACACAGTCATAGTTTTTGATGAAAGCATGAAGGTGGCTTCATCTCAGGAGCTTTCCTTATCAAAAGATAAGATAAATAAATTAATCGCCCTGCTTAAGACAAAATTTGAGGAAGCTCATTTTCAGGTAAAGCAGGTCACAGAAGATGCAGACACCCTTGTTGTAGGAGAAAATATACATTTGCCTGTTTTCCTAACAGCTCTCGGATACGATTACGGCAACTTTTGTTTCCGAAAACCAGGAAAAAGAAAAGTCCCCGATAAAAAATATACACTGTAGTGGAGAACATTCTGTTTCTTTACGCATTCAGTGATTGCATCACATCATCTATCTACAATGAAATTCTTTAATACACTTAGAAACTCTTGGTCTCTCAGTGACATTATTGGTATTTTCAAAAATCGTGATGGTAAACCTGCCAGCATAGCTGAGGCTGGTGAAACATTTTTTATTGAAATTATACGCTAAATATTTCGAAGCCAATTCCACCTTCAACTCACTTGGGTAAAACTTTTTGTCAAGTTTGCTGCAAAAAGTACCTTCCATCTTGCTTCTCTACCATTAACAACTAAGGTATCATCAAGGTAAACAGTGCAGAAAAATCCACTAGAATGGGGGTTGTAAAAACAACAACAGATGCCCCGATTGCCATTACTACGCAGAAATAACCTGCTCTATTTAACCTTCTGAATTGCATTTCTTGTAAATGTCAAAAATGTTGTGGTACCACGTGCAGCTACTGCAAAACTGATTTAAAATGCTGCAGAATCTGTGCTGTTTACATTGAAAATGCATGCAGCAATGTAACCCAAATATTTCTGGATGATGACCATGACGACAAAATTGAAGTGCTTCAAAACATAAATAGTGTTGCTAAGAATGTCATAGAAGATGCGGAGATGTCGGATGAAAGTCAGAACTGTAGATTAGGTCTATTAGGCGTATTTGATTTCTTAACATACATAAATAAACACTAATGTACATACCTAACCCTTAAAAAACAAATATGAGTTATAATGGGTTTTGTTGGATGAGTCGAATTATAAATAACACATGTAATACGACTTACTAAAATAAATAATTTCCTTACTTGTACTTGAACACGACTGATCGACAGTTTCAACATTAAGATACGACTCTGCAAATAAATGATTATTTAAATCGTTCATGAACATATGATTCTTGAAATTCTTATTATAAATTCTAACTACTAACCCAGCGTTTACACCTGCTTCAAAAACAGCAACAATTAGAGGATAAGGTTTAAATCATCTGTTATCACTTAAATGAAAATTATTTTATAACCCAGCTTTTACACCTACTTCAAAAACAGCAGCTATTAGAGGATAAGGTTTAAATCATCTGTTATCACTTGAAATGAAAATAATTTTATGGTTGATTTATGAAATTTCCGTGAGAATAAGCAACCATGCATTGATAAGTATACCCAGAAACTCGTTTAGACATATAAGTATATCTATACTTGTGATAAAACTGAATATAATTCTGAAATTAAATGAATAGTAATGTTATCAAATCAATAAATTAATAAATGCTTACCTAAACTTAATACTTAAATCAGTCAAACACTTAAAACTAATCAATATTAATTAATAATGTTGAATTAATACTACAAAAATTTAAAGAACACAAATCAGCTAATAGCTATACGCCATTTTGAATAATATGGATTTTGACGCATGTCCGTTTTTGAGTATGACATAAAGTTTTACTACTGATCGTTAGTATGTATACTGTGTTTATACTGATCTTCTGGGACATCATACATAACACTTACATCAAAATACAATAATCAAAATGTACCATACCAATAAATAAATAAATAAATAAAACCTTACGAATGAAAAATGGTGGGTGGTAGCAACATTTGTATAAGTACACAAAAGTAAACAAATTTTTATTAAAAAAATTGTTCGTGTTTGTTAATTTTAAATAACAAAATAAAAATCAAACATGACAAAAAGACTATCCATGTTGAAGAATGATTTATTTTTAGTTAAAAAAATGGAATAGCATTCAAAACACACAACCAAAGTTTCTTTCAATTTTTTGCACCGAACTGGCGAGGAACTAAAACGTCCCGACACCGAAATAGCCACACAGAACTGGCCGACACCGAAATGATCGCGCCGAACTGTCTTAGACCGAACTATTTTGGACTCGCAAAACCGTAGACTTTGCCGGGTCAGCAAGCTAGTTGAACATATTAATTATTATTAATGGAATTTTTTTAAATATTTAACCATTATTGAAATCTTAAGAATTTAAATTTCTGGTTTTGCTAAATATATGCTATGGGAGCGTTTGTATGCTACCAGAAATATCTTGATAAAAAAAGGCTTTGGAATGATTGTGTTGAGTTCCTTATAAAACTGGTTACTATCTTTTTAACAATGAAATTTTATAAATAAGATGGTCAGATTTTTATGAAACTTGGTGAATATATGTTATGTATAATAGGGTAGATCTAATTAAATTTTGGGGATAATTTGTCGATCATAAGATCTCTTAACCTACTTAGATTTTCCCGAGTATGACTTAACTTGGTCTAAACAGTTTATCGCTTTCCAACGCCTTAGTTTATTGTTAAACTGTCTTTAAGGTACTTTCACACTTTCTATACGTTCTTACACATTTATTGGTAAAGTTCTACGCAAAACACTTGTATCAACTTTTGGTATATTTTGTTCTATGTACCCTTAAATATTTTTGATAATTTCTGAATTTTGAATAACTTCTATTAATTGTTTATTTTCACTTTTCAGCAGTAGGCACTTTTCATACCAGTTTTTCTCTCTTAACATTTTTAACAGTGATAAATTAATTAAAAAGTTACAAACCAATTATGAAATATTTGTAACTGTCAAGCAATGAATTAAATAACGTCCATCAATAATTCGAGATGACGCAAATGATTCGAGTGCTATTATTTCATGTAACTATAATCATTAACTCAATTAATTATGGATCAGCTACTGTCTGTATTTACACTTTCGCTTATGAAAGTTACGATCGTTATATAAAATAAAAATGCTTTTCAGTTATGGTATTGATTATAAAACTTGTTATGGTCAGTGAACATTTTTTAAATTATAAAAGTATCTTATGCAATCAATTTAGTTTCTTATTGTATCTTCATTTATGACTTTTTATATGCATGGATTCTAGTAACAAGTGCAATATCTTAGAAAATAAAAATATTTATCTGGACGTAAATTCTAATGTTAATAATTATTACATCGTAAATAATGAATGTGTGTACCGTCATTTTTATCAGTTTTCTGTTCTTTTTCTCTTTGTAACACCGGAGGTTCGCCTACGCAGCAGTAACACCAACGCGAACGTTCTAATTTTAAAATTTTTATATCCTTTGTTTGAATGTATAGAATCTACAAATTTAATTTAGAAAATGCTTGGTATAGGTAATTGTCTTATTAATTATTTAAATATATAGAAGACATTCTTGCAACGTTTAAGGTATTGATTAATGGAAACTGTGGGGGTGGTTTCAATTGTTGGCTGCTAGATGTAACTCACCATACATACTATGAAATAGTATTCTAGTATTGTATTTTGTGTAGGTGTTCATATTGCGTAATGCTTTTTCCCTGATTAAAGAATCTAATTTGTGAGACGCGATCAATAATTTAATCATTTTCTTCTTATCTTAGGGGAATTCGGAACCGAATTTTCGATATTTTATTGGGATGACTTTTTAACAAAGTGTTGTTCATAATTTGAGGCGCTGTGAGTTTTGTATAATTAGGTAACTGTGACATTTAATCTTCTTGAGTTAGTAACGGATAGGTAATATGTCTTCGATTAATCGTCCATTAGAAGAAACTCCACGTCGTTCTGATACTAATAAATGTGTAGAGCGCCTAAGTCCGCAGCGATGAAAACATTTTGCTCGAGAATTAAATTAAATGTATAAAAGCGTATAGAAAGTGCATAGTGAGAAAATTTTGATAGAAAAAGCGAAAAAACGGGCACGTCTTAGAAAAAAACAGTTAAACAATTGTTTTCTAAAATGTTACGTAATTTATTATTGACGTTAATATTCGGGAAGTACGGTAAATCTTATTTATAAGGTGTCGAGTAAAATAAAATCTCAGTTTGAGAGATACAAACAAATGATGTTCAAATAGTTTTCTACGCATGTCATAACAACTTTAATCGAATATTTTATGCGTATTTTCTGAAAATGGAATAAAACCAAACATATTGCGTTTCCAGGAATTACAAAAATTGGCAACAAACTTTTAGTCATATACACACATACTTACTCAAATTAAATTTATTCGAAAAGTTACCAAAAAACTGAATACACTTTGTCATTGCCACTATTTTTGTTCTACAAGATGGCGTTTACAAATTCTTACTAAAACGTTTCGTTTCGAAGAAACTATTATCAACTTTATTTTTTCTTATAGCACCTAAAAAAAGTACACTCCGTATAAGAAAGCATTTTTTATTACGAATTCAACGATGTACTACACAATATAGTTATTCCTGATTTTATTGAGAAAAAATTACGTTCTAGTAAATTTCTAATCTTTTTGATCTAGTGTGCGCTGAATGAAACCATGGCAGCGAAAAAATGAAGTCTATTGTTAGTTCTGGATACAGAGTAAAGATATTATCTATCTAGACTGCCTAGATTCCCAAAGTGGTCCAGGTGGACCCCAGGGGTCCATGGGAGCCCGATAGGGTCTACGCTTGCGTGGAAAAAAATGGGGGTCCACAACTCGTTAACGGGGGTCTATAAAAATGTATTAGGTGACCCGACTTGACTTCTCCTATGAATAAGGGAGACAATAATATATATAGGCAGACAATATTATAAGAAGCTTGACTTCTCCTATGAATATAGGAAGACAATATTATAAGAAGCTCAGCAATTGTTTTTGTAAGAACTTGCATATTCCATATTCAGAAAGAGCGTGTCAAGACTCGCCGATGCCGCGCCGCCCGCCCGCCTAGTTAAAGTCGTGTCTGAACTTGCATGAACTTGTTGGATTTTTCTTTAATATAAATACGAATGCGAATGATAAACATTACTCAGTTGTTTCCGGAATTTCAAAAAGAAAGTGTACCTATATAAGTGTTCACCAGTGACGGAAGTAGTTTTCAGACTTTTGAAAATTAAAGTGAATTGATATTATTGTTTGCCAGTGTTGGAAAAGTAAGTACCTACCTATCTATTTGTTAGCAACTTGTATCTTAAAAGCCACTTCTATTATGTTTGTTAAATCATTTTAAGATTACTTAACAAACATTTTTTTCATATTTACAGGTAAGTAATTGATACGAAACATGGCTGAATCTAAGAAGAAGTGTCGACAGTACAGTGTTGAATATTTGAAATTTGGTTTTCTTCCATCAAATACAGACAAGCGATTGCCCATGTGTCTTTTATGCAACAAAGTCTTGAGCAATGACTCTATGAAACCATCGAAGCTGGAAGATCATCTAAGAAGGTGTCATCCTGACAAAATAGGTAAGGATTTGAAATATTTCCAAACATTGAAGGAAAAGTATGAAAAGAGACCCACCGTGCATAGTATGTTCGCTTCAACGTCTGAAAGCAACGACGATGGCTTGCGGGCATCTTACAATATCTCATTACTTATAGCAAAATCTGGGAAACCGCATACCATTGGAGAGGAGTTAATTTTGCCTGCTGTTGAAGAGGTCTTAAAACTGTCCTGCACAAATCTTCATTTGACATACTTAAAAGAATTCCTTTGAGTAACAACACTGTACAAAGACGTATTGATGAAATGAGCTCTGATGTTGAAAGTTTCTTGTGTAATTATCTGCAAACAACTCATTTTTCTATTCAACTGGACGAGTCAACTTTACCTGGCAATGAAGCATTATTATTGGCATATGTTCGATTTATCAAAGGCGAACAAATGTTTGAAGAGTTACTATTCGCGAAAACTTTGAAGACTGACACTAAAGGTGAATCAATTTTTAATGTTCTGAATGATTTTTTACGGAAAAATCAATTGCATTCACAAACATTATTTCGGTGGCAACAGATGGAGCTCCTGCCATGGTCGGGCGATATCGTGGGTTTATAAGTCATCTTAAAAGGATTATACCAGAGGTAATTGCAATTCACTGTGTCATCCACCGACAACATCTAGTAGCGAAAAATTGAGTGATAGATTGCACCAAGCGCTTCAATTTGTGATTAATGCAGTTAACAAAATAAGAAGCAATGCATTAAATACGCGCTTATTTGCACAGTTGTGCAAAGAAAATGATGAGGACTTCCAACGATTGCTGCTACATACCGAAGTACGCTGGTTGTCGAAAGGTGCATGTCTATCAAGATTCTATTTGCTTTTCGACTCTGTTTTAGAGTTTCTGAACACTAAAGATCCTGTTTTAAAAGAAAACCTCATGAATTTCAAAGCAGACATTGCGTATTTGACAGATTTGTTCAAAAATTCAATGACCTCAACCTACAGTTACAAGGGGACAGCCTCAATTTGATAAAAACAAAGAGTGAAATTTCAGCTTTTCTTGGTAAACTGAAACTTATGAAGCAAAATATTGGTCGACGTGAATTTTCCCAGTTTCCAAATTTATCGCAGGTAGAATGCCTCGACGAAGATATTCAGACGTATGTTCAACATTTGATTGCCCTGTATGATGATTTTAAAATCAGATTTGAAGACATTCTGTCGATGGATATACCACCATGGATAATAAATCCATATGATGAAACTGAAGTGGAAAATGTGGTACTGCAAGAAGAGCTACTTGAGCTTAGCACTAATGAGGAGCTCAAAGTAGCATTCAAAAGAGGGTATCAATCATTTTGGCTGCAGGCACAAATACCTGAAAAATATCCAGGACTGTGGGGAATTGTGAAAAATTTCTCATAGCGTTTCCTTCGTCATATCTTGTCGAACGCAGTTTTAGTGCCGTAACAAACTTGTTGACAAAAAACGGAGCAGATTAAATATTACAGAGCGAGGAGATTTACGGTTATACTTAACTAAACTCAAGCCAAATATTGATAATTTGCTGTCAATTCACCAAGTACATCCCTCCCATTAAAATTATAACTTTTATCTCATATTACAATGGTTTTGATTATATTGCGACTGTTTTTAAAATAATAATCATTATTAGTTTTGATGTTAAATTTTGATTCTACTAAGACTGTTATAACAACATAATTAAAAGTGTAGTAATTTTGTGTTTGAATAAATAGCTACAAAACAAGAAAATATTTATTTTTACTTTTACCACTCCGAAGTGGGAGATTATTGGTTTCTTGTACTGTGAGTCAATCTTAGAATACAAAAAGTAAAGTAGGAATCCAACTGTTGGATGAAGACGCTTTTAGACTGGCTTTGAAACTTAGCTTGAATGACAATACTCACAGCATAATCAAAGCAATATAAATTCTCACCTTTTTTCGAAAACTTTCAACTCATAGTTGATTGAAAAATAGCCACAACACAGATTTACAAAAACATATACTTTTTTCGGGTTTAATGTTTAAATGTTTAAAGTGGTCTATGAGAAAAAAAAGTATGGGAACCTCTGGAACAACTCTCGTGGAAGGGGAAAGTACGCGCATCCCATCTCGCGCATTGCTATTCGCCATGTTCTCAGACTAGATCAGACGCGCCATATTTGAATTTGAAATCGTTTCTTGAACAAGAAATTGTACAATTTTTGGATCAATCTAAATTGTGAAGAATATTGATTTGTTCAAAATATATCTGTTTGATACTGACACTATTTTTGGAACAATAATTGGTGTGAAATTCTGCATGCTTATAAGTAAAATATTTGAAAGTACCACACACATCTCTAACGAAAACGTAGCATAATATGTACTATGCGTCTGTAAATTTTACCAAAAAAAAATTAAACGCACAGATTAAGCATTGGTTAACCAAAGAACCAATACGTGTGTTTAGATTTTGTCATAAAACATAAAACCTGCTCTATTTTTGAGACAATTTTTAACACAGTTTGCCTGAGTAAGTACAGCTTAGGTAGGTATTTTTAATTTTTGTAATGGAAAATTTGCATCATTGTTTGTTTTCGGTTAAAACAAACATCATTACAATAAACAGCTGCGAAGTTTAGCATTAAACGATCCTAGAGCCTAAAGACATTAATTTCATTAATAACACAGGCGGATGTACAACAAAATTTTTAGGAACTTGCACAATGTATTCCAATGAACGCAAGAAGGTGTTAACCACACTGCATAGCGAAACTAGTGAAGAAGAGGTACGCAAAATTTACAGTGTTTTAAGTATATAAATTTTTTAAACGAGTTATTAGAAATTCGATCGAGTAGGTAATCTTTTGCTACACGTAGTACTGAAGAACAATGGTGAAACTCACAAAAAGATATATTGACCGTAGATAGACGTGCCTTTGGTAACTAAAAACCTCAAATTAGTTGTAGGTAAACTTATATTTTCAATATTATTAGAGAATACGAAACCAGGATGATGGTTCACTGTTAAGATCACCTGATTCTATAATAGGAGGAGAACACTCGTCAACATCATGTGGTCGCATAGAAGTAGGTCAACTAACAAACATTCTTTTGTAACTGTCGATGTTCCTGCCAAACGGAAAAAAAGAAGAAAGATTCCAAAAATGTAGGAAAAATTAGTGAAGCTGTACAAAAGATAAGTTAGGAGAAAACAGCCGAAGACTTGTTGCAACTCAGCTCAAAAAATTGAAGTGTAATATTCTATTCGTGGAATTCACCGGAATGGTCTTCAAAAAATAATTAATTTTAAGTTTTACAATACCTAATTCGATTTTTAACATTCGTGCATTAATTTACTTCTAAATACATTAAATACATACTTGTTGTTTATATTTATTAGATAATCATACATAACAAAAAAGAACAATGCCAGAATCTGTAATAATTATAAAATGCCAATTGCTCTATTTTGTCACTCTACACTGCCATCAGACGAATTAAAGTAATTACAAAAAATTGTTCTAATGTGAGTTGTATTTTTAGTTCAGCGACTTCCACCTTGTTGTACCATTTTTGTTAATGGGATTTAGTTCCAATAGAACAATGCTGTGTGTTTCTTAATAGTTGTAATGTAATAATTGTAATAAAATGACCTAGCACTATACCAATGCATATTGGAAAATTCCATGTTTCAAATTCCTTTGCAATGTTCTTCCATTCATGAGTACTTGCTGGCATGTTAATAAAAATTCAATAGTATCTACTCACATATTTGTACTAAAACCTACACAAGGACATTAATCAATTTCTTAGCTAAATGTACTCGGGCATCAGGGTTTCTATAATGCTCTTACAAGCATTCGGTACAATTACTCGTTACATTTAAAATCTCTAAATACGATCCTGAACTTCTAATGTTCAAACATGTCGTTCTCTTGCAAAGAGCAAATGCGCCGACCTTGAGTTGTTCCTCTGATAGTATTTATTACTCTGTGACATAAAGCTACTAAATAAATATTCAGATTTTGCATAAATTTCAGACACATTTCCAATCCAGGACATTACTTGTGGTAATTTGAATTCCATTTTGTCGTTCTTTCTTATTTTTTTTTCTTACAAGTTTAATTTCTTAACAAGTTTTCTTTGGGATTTAACCTCACTTTCCTTTTTTCGGTTTTATCTGCTATTTTCTTCCTTTACGAATCGTTTTTAATTTCGCAGCGACATGTTTATCATTATTGTTATTTTAATAATGATAAGTTTAACAGATACTTGTTTTTATATATTTATTGAGATGTTCACTAATGTACAAACTATGACATATACTATATATTGCTCTTGTAAGCAACAAGGTATATGTGGTTGCATATCCATCTACAACAAATACGATCCTGAATTTCTAGTCTTTCAACATGGCTGCCGTTGTCTTACAAAGATCAAACGCGCCGACGTTGAGTTGCTCCTCTGATAGTATTATTACTCTGTGGTTCTGACAGAATTTAGTAACGTCTTTTAGTGTAGGTCATATTTTACAATAAAACACGAAAATTTCAAATCTTTTTGATGTAGTGTGCGTTGAAATAATTGCAGCAAACAGAAAATGTTGCTGAGCTCGAATGTTTATGGCAGGACAGTACGGGTTGCTTGAATGAACCGTATTCTTTTAGATTGGACACTAAACGCTTAAATATGGACTTTCCTGGTTGCCTCCGTTTTGGGTACTTAATCAAATTCATTTGAAAACATTACTTGCTCCATTGTAAAATATGACCTACACTGAAAACTAAAACTGATACTATACTTTGTCATTTAAATAGATTCTGTCAAAATTAACATAAAAAAAAATAAAGTCGATTGTTAATTCGACTTCATTTTTCGTTGCTATGGTTTCATTCAACGCTCACTAGACAAAAAAGATTAGAAATTTAATAAAACGTTATTTTTTCTCAAAAATCACGAATAACCATATTGTGTAGTACATCGTTGAATTTGTAATGAAAAATGCTTTCTTATACAGAGTGTACTTTTTTTGGGTGCTATAAGAAAAAATAAAGCACGCCCCAGGGGCCATGTTCATTGGAACTTGGTATGGGAAGTTGGACGTTCCCAGGGACCTGAGTCTAGCAAATAAAGGGCGCTTAATATCTTGTTGAAAGATGAAGTTTGAGGAAATGCTTACTTCACAAACTTGCTCAAATGCTGGCAATGTAACAACAAGATGAGCCAGTGACACCGATCAACATCTATAGACTGTCCCCACAGTCAGCATGCAGCCATGGGGTTCTCACGTCTGGAGACCACCGGTTAGGTTAAAAAGAAAGATTTAAATTAGGAAGAGCGTAGCATGCTGGTGTCAAAAATCAACCAACCTTTTAATCCAGATAGGTTTCAAACAATGGATTCACAGTTTTATGGAAATTATGGTTACAGATAAAATAAACACTACCCCGTCGGGCACTACGCCATCAATGTTGAGTGATCCCGGACCGCAAAGCGGAAACGCTAAACGGGTCAGAGCCTGAAACATTCCGGGGGCAGGTAAAATAAAGCTTCCAACAAAACCTAGACAATTAAGAATTGGATCGTGGAATGTAGGCAGTATGAACCAGAAGAGTTACCAGCTTGAAGATGTAATGAAACGGAGAAGCATAGACATACTCTGCGTACAGGAAACCAAATGGTGAAACCAGGGAAACAAGGCAAGATATCTTGACACGAGGACGAAAGAGTCTAAAATCCATTATCACGGTTTGGTCAACAACAGAAATGATGTACGTATTATCCTTTCAAGGCCATTACAAAGCAACATCATAAGCATCAACAAAGTTAGCGACCGACTAATGAGTATTAAGATTGTTATCGACAAAACTATTTGAAACATTGTTAGTGCTTATGCCCCACAGGTTGGCTGTACGTCAGAAGAGAAACAGTCCTTTTGGATTGAGTTTGAAGATTTGTTAAAAAAGATTCCTAAGAAGGAACAAATTTTCATGGGCGCCAATCTCCACGGACATGTAGGCATTCAAAATCAAGGGGATAAACGGTGGCATGGAGGAAGCGGTATTAGAACCCGAAATGATCAAGGTGACGAGATTCATCGGCAAGCCAAGGCTTCTGACTTGATAATAGTGAATACATTTTCAAGAAGCAACAACGCCATTTTACCACATACAGCAGCGGTGGCAGAGAAAGCCAAATAGACTACCATCTATGTTCTCAAAACATCAAGAGGCAAATCAAGGATTGCAAGGTAATTTTTGGAGAGAACGTAGTGGATCAACAAAGACTTTTGCTTTCTGATAATTCCGTTCAGAATCAACATCGTGGGAAAGACACTTCTATCAGAACAGAGAAAGTTAAATGGCATAAGCGTGACACAGATGAAGGAAGGCAATACGTGATGGAGATGAAAAAATGGTGTACGGACATTGTATTAGCAGAAAGAGAGCTGAATGCTAATGAGATGTGGTTAGCATTACAAGATGAAGCAATGATCAAAGCTAAGGAACTGTTAGGAACATCAAAGGGTCGAGTAAACATTAGAAAGGAAGCTTGGTTTTGGAAGGGAGAGGCACTCAAAACAGCGGTGAGGGAAAAGATGAAGTCATTTAGAGCGTGGTCATTATGTGACCCAGGTTTGGTTGAAGAGAAGGAGGCGTTAAGAAAGAGGAAGAACGAGACAAAGAGAAACGCTGCAAGAGAGGTAGCTTGGTCTAAGGCAATCCAATGCTAAGAGTTCTATGAAGACCTTGAAGCACCAGACAGTAGCGAAATGATTTTTAAGATAGCTGCTTAGCGAAGAAATAACAATAAACCTATCTCATCGCCCAAATTCACCAAAAACCATGATGGGAACCTTTTAACAGAAGATACCGATATTACCAATAGGTGGAGAAACTACTTTGACACGCTTCTGAATGAGGAGTTTCTGCGAATAGCTGATTTTACGGTGGAGGAAATAGCTGAAGCAGTGCAACAAATGAAACGAGGTCGAACCGTAGGTCCGGATGGATTGCTATCGGAATTTTGGAAGTCTATAGGAGACGAAGGAAGCACGGTACTTTGCATCCTTTTCAATAAGACGAAGAAAGGAGACAAAATACCTGCTGCATTTCGTGAGAGCTTTCTACTGCCTTTTTATAAACATGAAGGAGTCGATGCAATTCAGGCCATGCGTATTCTTGTTGAGAAATTCCGAGATGCGAAGCGAGACCTACACTTAATCTTCATAGATTTGGAAAAAGCGTTCGACCGTGTGCCGCGAGAGCTTATCTGGATCGCCCTTAGAAGCCATGGAGTCTCAGAAAGTTACATCAGACATGTATGATCAAGTTACAACAAGCATACGATGCACAGCAAGAACATCAGAGCCTTTCCTGGTGAGAGTAGGCGTACACCAGGAAAGTGTACTCAGCGCACTTCTTTTTAATCTAGTGATAAACTACCTGACTGCTGACATCATGGATGAGATTCTACTTAGTCTACTATTTGCCGATGATGGAGCATTAGCAAGTAAGTGTGTCGTGAAGGTACAGGAATGTTCCAATCGTTGGTTAAAGATACTAGAAGACAATGGACTGAGGATAAGTAGAGAGAAAACTCTGTTCCTCCCATTTTGCGACATTCATGCACCCTGTCCAGATATCATGATCGATGGAAATGTAGTAATGACCAAATGTTTAAGCTTCAAGTATCTAGGCTCAATAGTTTCAAAGGATGCAAGTTGCGAGGAAGATGTAAACTACAGAATCAGCATTGGCTGGTTAAAGTGGCAAGAAAACTTGTCTATACTTTGCGATAGAAGAATGCCACCCAAACTGAAGCAAAAAATGTACACAATAGTAATCAGACCCGCCCTTACGCACGCTGCCAAAAGCTGGACAATGTATGAAAAGTTCAACCGAGCCCTCACAACTGCTGAGATGAAAATGTGCCGCATGTCCCTTGATGTTACAAAGTTAGACCACATAAGAAGCAAAAAGATTAAACGAACCTTACACGTGAAGGAATCTGTAGTCGAGAAAATGGACCATGAACGTAGTTCTTGGTTTGAAAAGGTTTACGACTCACATGAAAATCATGTGGTGCAGAAGGTGATAAGGAATCCAGTAGCAGATGTTAACAAGAGAGGAAGACCAAGAAACAGTTGGCTAAGGCATATGAATGAGCAACAGAGGAAATATAGTTTGTCAGACGCCAAACGACAGGAGAGGCAAAACTCTAAAATGACGTTGCGATTCATGACGGGAAATAATTAATTAATTAAAATTTGCTGACCTTAGAGGTTTTTTTACCAACAAAATTAGGAATATTTTTGTGATATTAGTCATTATGAAGAATAAAGCAGGAAGAGGAGAAGAAGAAAAAATAAAGTTGATGATGGTTTTTTTGAAGTGAAACGTTGTAGTAAAAATTTGTGAACGCCATCTTGTAGAGCAAACAGAGTGGCAATGACAAAGTGCATTCAGTTTTTTGGTAACTTTCTGAGTAACTTCAGAATATAATGAAAACGAAATGGCACAACTTCGGATTTTTTCGAATATCTCCGAGAATAAGCTGAACTCAGCGATTTTCTCAACAGCACAATGTCGACCCCTCAAGTGGGCAACTTTTCCAAATTTGACCGACTCTGTATCTCTCACGGTTTTCGAGATCCCCATGCTGTTCATTCTTATCTTGGACACACTGTATAATATTTGTTATTGTAGTACGTTACAGAAATGAATTGTCCTAAATCACCAAGCCTGACTTAGCTACAAATTTGCGTATTAAAAAAAAAGTTTGTTTTTGAATACCCTACTTAAGATTAATCTCTCTTAATACGAAAAACACAATATGTCCAATAATTCGTGCCCCGGTGCTACCGTAGCTCATACGAATGGCAATCTATCAAAAATATGCGTATTAAAAGTAAAATGAACTTCGACGGAGAACAAAGATTAAAAGTAAATTTTAGTACTTTAAAAGTTCCAGCAGCAGTTGTTAATACGTCTCAGCAAATTAAAGGAAACTTACAGGTGGCTTGCTATTCTGCCCAAACATCTAACGTGTACGTTTTATTTCTAAAAGCGGAAAGGAAAAGACCTTCTGCATCGGCCGTGTTTGACGTTGATACAAGCAGAAGACACTCGTATTTAGCTGTTTGATTTTTATCCGTAATTGGATTTATATCCGTACTTGGATTTATATCAATACTTTGATTTATATCGGAACTTAGATTTAAAATAGAGTAAAATAAAAAAAGGCCGGTCACTATGTTGTATTAAAAGGGTAAGATTTCAAACTTACGGTGAACGTGTCGAATAAGAAAAATGGCCGTCAACCTAAAAACCTAAAACCTAAAATAAATACTTGTTTATTGCGGATGCCTAAGAAAACGACGGAATTAATTACCTAAATGCAGACAGACGACGGAGTAAAAACCACACACAAACGTTCACCATCAAAATAAAAACAAAAGTGCCCAATAGTACGTTTATCCCATTGGCCAATCAAAAACGATTGTAATGAAATGGCCAGAAATAACATCGAACGCCACCTATCGAGACAGAGTTAAAAAAAAATTAGAAAACCATGACATCAACCAAATTTTTGCAATGACCGCAACAAATCATTATACCAGATTGAATTGAATAATAGATTGTTTAACTGCTTAATCATCAGGTTTATGTATTGGTTGACTGATTGCATAAAAATGTTTGTAATGAGTATTTTTTTTAAATCAATTAATTTGTGCCATTATTTGAATTCACTATTACGATTAATACCAAAAAAAACGATTTGAATAAATAATTTAAAAATCGACTAACAACCAAGTTTAAAAATCAATTTAAAAAGTTTATAGGCATAGGAACGATTAACCGGTTCATTGGTTTTAATTATTCTAAAAATCGCGATTAGTCAAAAATCTATTAACCGGTTAACTTGATATTCAATTTGTTTTTGCCACCATTACTGTTTATGTTGGTATTATTGAATTATATTTTAAAGAATCGGTTTTCGTATATTCTAAAAACCGTGATTAACCGCTAAATCTATTAATAGGTTAGTAATTGATATTTTTGCTACAACAACTACTACTATTACTACTACTACTGTGTTGTTTGTTGGTAATATTGAATATCACTATATCAGTAGACTCAAGAGAGTTTTACTTTAGAAAGACCGAGGTTAAATCATTTGGATAAATTCTATTCAGTAGAGAATATCCGATGCTGATGTCACTTAGAGATGATATACATATTTTCTGAAAAAGTCAAATTCAGAAGTTAATTGCGCGGATTGATTAAAATGGGACATCTGGTATATCGAAAACATAACCTCATAAATTCGACATATTTGGACCTCGGACTAGCCAAAACCAGCAGTAATTTTGTTGGATAAAATGATTTTCTAATTTCTTGTCAAAATAGCTCCAACATCCGAAAATGTAAAGTATATACGTAATATATCAAAAAACAACAGGTTGCGAAATCGAAATATTTCGGACCTGCATGCTCAGAAAAGCAGCAGTTTTGAGAAAAGTCGTAGAGGGAAGTGTGTCGGACTCAGTAACAAGAAACCACTCACAAAATATTAGGTATATATGTACCTGTACCACCAACCTCCATGTATTTTAAACTGGTAACTAATAGTTATCATGTCCTGCAGTCAGGTGGCCATTAATGACCGATTGCACTAATAAGATTTAAACTAAGATACAATTGTTAAAACCATAGCAACGATTATTTTTAAACATTATTTAAATTAAAGGTTTAAACAGCACTTTCATAAACTCAAAGAAGGTGAAGATGTGCAAAATTAAGCTAAACGACTTGGGAGCACTTATTAGGGTCAAGCTTATCTGGATTCCAGGACACACTAGGTTAGAAAACGATAAGCAATTTGGTGCTCTCACTGGAAGGGGGACGGCTACTAGACGGAACCGTTTTGTAGTATTGACAAGCACACAGACACAATACAAGAAACGTTCCGAATCGAGGAAAGATGAGGAAACAGAGTGAAGAAGTCTGGGGTAAACTACGAGGACCAAGGCAATTAAATATTCTGGTCGCCAGGCTTTTCGGGGACCAATTCATGAATCTGTAGAAAATCACTCCATTATGGGAGGTGCTTTAAACACTAAAGGGAGAGCACAATAATTAGGATCCTTGTTAACTTGTTAACACAAAACAATTTTTTTTATTGATTCCAACAAAAGATTTTTAAATGGTATTCAAGAAATTTTGATGCATTGCAATTCATCAAAACTTGTTATACAACATTTGTCATGAGTTAAAAGAAGACGAAAACGTGCAAAGGGTAATCCGATATCCGATTTCTACATGTCTCGACAGTTATGTATTACAATTTTTTGTAGTTTACGTGATAAAACATATCCTTCGAAGTTTACACTATAATCCAAATGTTATACTATTGAGCCGAAACTGTATATACTGCATTAAAATAAAGGTATCGGTTTGTTACGGCTTATTTGTAAACAAACCAAAAAATAAATATGTAGGAGTGCTAGAAGGCCTACCGGCAGCTTTTCTTAGTCGGAAGTGGTCGTGGGTTGATTGAGAATCGTTCGAAATGAAGGCCTCTACACTGCTCGAAAAACTTAGGGTTACGTATAAGAAATATCTAAAGCCACTAGGAACACATAGACACAACGACAGATAATATCATTTAGAATGAATAACCAACATATAGTTATCAAATAATAATAATTTACAAGAGCGAGTTAAAACACGAATACAAATTCGATGCACAAACGCCCCAAATAGGTTAGCGTATTTGATAGTCGTAACACCGATTAATCCCGATTTACGTGATAAATATTGTTCAAAAGGTATTTAACAACAATTACGGCGAGTACCGGAACTTGGCCGATTATTTAAATACATTAAAAGCGCACAAAAATTGGTCAAGTAGTTGGAAAGATCTTTCTAGTTTACAAAGTTATCTATGCAGTGCCAAAAAGGTACGTTGCTAAACTCACGACCACGGTACGTATACATCGGACCCGACAAAATTTATGAATGACATGCATAAAAGAATTAACTTAGATGGTATAACTAAGAAGTGTTCGATGTTCGACAGTTATTCGGCAGATGTGACAGCTCCCGTATCTAAATCTAATATTTGATTATCTAACGAAGAAAAAGGAAAAGCCAAAATGGACTCCGTTGATAACAGTTGCTGGGCTGCTCACAAAGAACCAGATAAACGGCTTATCTTGGGTGGTGGCCTTGACCCGACGAAGGCTTTAAGGTAGGTTGAAATTCCGACGGTGGTGATATCAGATCCGCTTGGATATTTTATTATTTTCGGATTATTATCCTTGCCAGTTTAACCATAATTAAATATCCATTGACTAATTAAAACGGAGTACCTACGTCTGCAATGACCAGCAGAATAAGCCAAATAGGAAAATCCACAAAAGAAAGACCAAAAAAAAGGTGCCTGCAATTAATAGAACTCGTAAGAGCAAATATTTTATTAAAAAAAAGTAAAAAAAAGGTACTTACACAAGAACCGTAGTCGAAGACTTATTGCCTACTTTGAATAGAATGATTTTACTTCAATCAATATTACAAAACATATGTCTAATTGTTCAATTTTTAGACATTAGACATTAAAAAAACTACTTTTTATACTAGTGCAAAAAATAATTTACTTTTTGCACTAATGCAAAAAAGTTAAACTTTTGGCACAGTAATTGCTGCAAAATGCACGATCGTAGATAAAAATAATTAAAAATACATTAAAAACTATTATTGTCAATTACAAATACTTTAACAAGCTGTTAAACTGATTTAACGATAGAATCCTATCGTCAAGCCATACATGTTAACATTCACGATTGTCACGACGATTAAATCAATTCTTTGTTAGAGTAAAGTCAACACCAAGGTGCGCAAAAAATATGACGTCAGAGTGTAAAACCCAACTCAAAAATATACATTTATAATAAAATAAAAATTTAGGTTCTTCGTGTTTTCTGTCAGAACAGGCAGTGAAAAATGTTTTGTATAATGTATAATCAAATTTGGTACGTCGCAAGAATAATGAGGACATAAACCAAAGGATCAGCTAGAAACTTATGTTTTTGGGGCGGTAGTAATATCTGTGTCTTTTTCCAATCATTACTGCATCTTTGTATAGTTAACAAATTCATTTCTGCGCTAGTGTCTTAAGGTTTTGATTGCACTCTACTAGCCGTTAGATTATAACGGCTCTTTAGGTAACAACCTCAGAATTTGCACTCTTTTAAAAAATAGAATAATCTTTAATAATGTAAACCAAAATACATACTATATTCCAAAATTTTTGTGTTTGTTTGTTAGGTCCTTTATAGACTTAGCCCCTGTAGGTCCTATGCCAAAACTAAGTATATAATTGAAATCAGCATTGAATTGCGTGGGAGAATGGAGGAGAATGGGTTTGGGGAGTAGGAAGGGGAGGTTGCGTTCATTATATTTTTTTACATAAACTATATTTCTACCACCCGAATTCAAATCCTTAGAATCAATGTAGTAATGAGTCAAAGCAACTAAAAAATAAAAGTCAATCTTATTGAAAGATACAAAAAAAAACGGTTCTTAATACAGTCTTCCACGCATTGTATTTCATCAAAACTTTGTTTTAAAATTTAATGTACATAACGCGAGAATTGGATAATCTATTAAATTGGTTTGCGGATCAAACCGTAGATTAAGTGGATTAGAGAATCCGATATTAATAAATATAGTAATACGACGCTGCAAATAGGTCGAAGGAAATAAATTATTAATTATATCCCCTTCGTGGATTAACATATTTCTGGTTTCGAATGAAATTTAAATTTCTACATTATTTTCTTGTGCTTTAAATCAAGAGTTGTTGTATCTTTACAAAGTATTCATTTCATTCAAAATTGAATCGTAACTTTTCATGAGAAATTAAAAGAAAATTCTTGGTTTAAAAATCGCTCCCGTATACTTTTGCTATATTTTGGCACTGAATTTAAATTAAAATTAGAAAGGAATTAGATGAATTCTTAATGCAAACCATTTGCGTACGTGATCGCTAACACGAGTCGACACTAGGTGTCGCAAAACTTATAGTATAAATTCTTTTCATGATGACCGACACCATTATTTGCATTTTTTAATGAAAATTATGCTAAAACCGTGTTTGAAATTCAGATAATTTTTGAAAATATTAGGCGGCAATAATATTTTGGTTGAGGCTGTTTGAACTAGTGTTGTTTAAACAATACTAATTTAATAGTATTTTGTTTGTTTATCACGTAATTAATAGATTTTCGAATTTTTGGAATATTTAAAAGAATATTCATAAATTACACAAAAACAATTATGAAGGGATATTTTATTATCTACAACTTTAACAAATAATTTCTACTATTTTTCTGCTTTCAATGATATGTCACATGATAAGGTAGTGGAACCTATTTTTGACATACCCCAATAATCTGAGAGGAATAATAAAAAATAAGAGAATTTTCAAGTTCTGGCAACAGTAAGTGTGTCAATTAGTCATTTGAACTACTATGTTGCATCCCTGATTTTTACACCAAACTGTCATAAGTGTCAGTTGATTTTATTATGTTACTTCATTGTCATCTACATTTTAACGGATTTTTTTAGTAGGTTTCTTAAGAACAGAAGATTGTTTTTAGGCTTATTTTAATGAAATTTTGTTGCAACTCGAAGTAAGTTGAGTTTTTATAGCTTAAGTATTGTCTTAGAATAAACAATTATTACTAAGAAGTAGACTGTGACTAGTTTGTCGGTTTGAAGAGGGGGTGTCAGCTATAGGCTACTGAATAATATTCGTTACCCTATAGCTGATAGTGATATCAGGAATTGGTAATAGTAAAATGTAGATGAAAAGTAATAATTTCCTACCTAAATGTATCATGTTTTTAATTAGAGCCTTGCACAATCAGATATTAGCTGGTTAATGATTTCCAGTGTATTTAAGTGAGATTTTGTGTTTTTCAGGTTTAGATTAAGATGTCTAAGAATAAAAGCATGAAATATTCGCAAGAAAATCTTCGCAGTGCTCTGCAAGAGATCGATAATCGTATGCCAATTGCTACAGCTAGTAAGCGTTATGGTGTTCTTAGAACTACACTTTTGTACAAAATAACTGGAAAGTAAACCTTAGAGAATGCAGGAAGGTCCGCCTACGAATCTAACTGATTTCGAAGAAAAATCACTGGTTAAATGGCTTTTCCGTATTGAAGATCGGGGATTTCCCGCAACCAAATTACAATTTATTGATTTGGTTGAACTGATTTTTGAAGAAAATAACAAGGAGAATAATTTTCTCAATGGAAGACCAGGAAGGAAGTGGTATGCTTCATTTATAAAGTGACATTCCGAAGTGAGCAATAGGGTATCTCAAAATTTGTCTTCTGGGCGAACAACTGTCAATGAAGAAAAACTTCGTCATTGGTTCAAAGAAATAGGAACTTATTTTGAGAAAAATAATAATATGTCTATCCTAGAAGACTCAACTAGGGTGTTTAATGCTGATGAAAATTTTTTTTATAGTCTAAACAAAGTAAGGTCTTAGCTAAGAAATGATTATTTTTCAATATGAAAGAATTCCTCCACCATTTAGGATGGGCAATTGGTAAAAGTGAAACTGGCTGGATGACTGGCCAAACGTTCTATGAATATGTAGGAAACGTTTTTTTGCTATGGTTAAAAGAAAATAATATCTCATTGCCCATAATACTTTTGTCAATGGACATTCTAGTCACTTAACTCTTCCCATCAGTGACTTATGTTCGGAAAATGGAATCATACTGGTAACTATGTGTCTCAATTCCATCCATATTACACAACCCATAGCCGTTTGCGTACTCTAAAAAGTGCTTGGAGGGATGCTGTTCAAAAATGGAAAATTACAAACAGTGATTCTAAGGTAAAAAAGAGGATTTCGCTTCAATTTGGAACAAGCAGTTCCTTTATCGGTTACGCCGGATATACTTGCTAATGGTTTTAAAGCTACTGGGCTATTTCCGTTCAATGCAATCACTATAAGATATGATAAATATTTTAAAACATGGACATGTCGTCGATACTCCGGAGCAGCCATCACTAAAATCTACAACAAGTGTTCAATTTAATGACAAACTATTATATTTTGAAAAGTTTATTGAAAATGCAACATTATTGAAATTTCGAAGTACCATTAATGATCAGTGGGATAGTGATAAAAAAGACGAAAGTCTGTATCTTGTTTGGAACTCCATCAAAAATGACAAACATGAAAATAAAGTACCTCGGCCAAAAAAAAACCAAAAATAAATTATCTGATATCAGTGACAACGAAGTCGATGCAGAACAGGAAAATATCAATAAGGACATATGAGAAGACACCATTAGATGTGCCCACTCCATTCAAAAGTTGCTTGTTTTGGTCAAAGTCCGATTCAAGACAAATAAAAAGAAAATTAAAGGAAAAATTTTCAGCTGTAGCGACTTCAAAAAAGTGAAAAGAATACCATCTGAAAAAAGAACGACTGAAATAAGAAAACGAAAAGGCCAAAGCTAAACGAAAACTGAAAAGAGAAGAAAAATTCAAACAAAAACCTTCAATTGAAAACATCAAAAAGCTTTGAAGAAAGGTTTTATCATAATCTTCCTCAGATCCAAGTCGAGAAGTGGTCTTGGAATCTGAAAGGAACTTTATCACAACTTACCCGCAGTTTCCAATCCAGTGCAGCAAAACTTTGCTGTTGGCAATTTTGTAATTATAAGATATGAAGACGATTATTTTCCCGGAATAATTAAGGAAATTAAGGAGAGTAGTGCCTTTGTCAGCGTAATGAAAAGGTGTCTAGCAAACACCTGGAAGTGGCCTTGTAAAGAAGATAGTTTATGGTATGAGTTCAAGGACATCATGGAGATAACAGAAGAACCTTTTAAGGCCAATGAGAGAGGGCATTTCGCGTCCCAGAATTTTTGAAATATGCTGATTATATCTGATTTACTTTATGTTTCACTACTATTTTTCGTGCCTTCTCTTTTGTAACTTTTTCAGACGATGCTGTAACTGGCTTGCCCAAATGAGTTATTTATTTACAAATTTTAGTTTCAGATCTGTCCGAAATTGATACTAATAGTAAGGCAATTCCTCAATAAATATGTTTTCAATATTTTTCAAAATGTGTCAGTTATTGGTTCATCTATTGGGTATGTGTCAAAATTAGTAGTATGTCAGTCATTGACATGCCCATTAAAAAAAAATCAAAAATAATTCAAAATGCGCAAATACTAAAAAATAGCCAGTATTTATCTTTGATAAAAGCAAAAATACCACAGAAGACTAAGTCGTGAACTTGTATTTGCAGAAAATTACAAACTGACAGGGAAAATTGATGTTTTTTGTGTTAAAGTGCCAGCTAATGGTTCCACTACCTTATGTTTGAAATAAAAAACCTTGACAAGCCGATTATTATATTTTATTAACTGGTAAGCCAAGAAAACAAATGAACATTGTTTCCAAAAATGAGGAGGATGGTTGATTAACTTTCAAGAAATTGTTTAGACAGAAATGCGTGTGAAATGTGTATAATTTAATGACAAATTTTTTAAGAAAAAAATTATTATGATAGTATTAGCAACCTTTACATTAATTTTGTTGTATAATATTTGATAGAAATTACATTTTTTCTGTGTTTCTCTTAAAATAATGGGTGGGTACTTTTGGAAGAAACTCAAGCCAAGTTTAAATATTTACAATAACTTCAATTTTCTTTCTTTTTGATAAATGCGATAGAGTTTGTTTTAGACGAGCACTAAATTTGACATGTCAAGTTCTTCTTGACGATTTTTTCCATTGATTTTGCTAGTTTTAGACGCCAAATATGTTACCCATTGTCTAAAAGAATCTTCTTACATGCCCAAAGTATTGATAAAAAATTTACGACATACACGCAACCTTTCACCTGATTGCGTGTGTCTTACGACATCTCTTGCAATAGGAAGACCATATCCATGTTTCGTTTTTTAGGCTTTTCTAAAATGTCGGTTCTCCGTTTACGTATTTCTCTTGAACTTACGAGGCCATTTTTTCCGACCATAAGCTCATTTTCCAATACCGACAAAATTCTTGTTGCCTATCGTTATCTGAGAATTTTGCATATAAAAACCATTTTTCGTTTTGTTTGGTCACCGCGCTTTTTTTTTCATTCTAGAATTTTTTAGGTACTTTGACTATTGTTTTGCTGATGTTTTGTATCCAATGTAAGATAAGTCAAAAACTTTTTTTAAATTTGTTTGTCACATTAATTGCTTTAGAAAGGCTGAATAACAAATAATACGTGTTTATCATGACGTTATTATCAACAAAATTAGTTTCTAAATGCAAAATCGAGCCACTTTCTTTAAATAAATTTACAAAATTTAAATTTCCAGATTCTACATTTGGGAGACATTAAGTTAAAGGGTTCTTGAACCGAAGATTCTTGGTGCAGAACTCACTCCTATGGGTTCTATAAAAAATCATACTATCCTTTTTATCTATAGGTAGTTGATTATGATATTCACCTGGAATAATTATCATAAAAGTAGAGTCTAACAATTTCTCTATCACAGGCAAAATATTAATAGGACGCATATTAGTGAAACTTATACTATTTGAATCTTTCTTAATTGGAACAATACAGGCAACTTTTAAGTTATCAGACAACTTCCCACACTCTAAAGACCTATTCATAAACTTGACTACTCTTGGCTCCCCCACTGACGATACCACTTTTAACCACTTGTTAGAGAGTCCGTTCTTATTGGTTGAGTTTTTCAGACCTTGTACTATCCCCCACACAACCTCCTCACTCAATTCCTCACTTGGCCGATACTTGTCTCACTTTTCTCTAGTCTAAACTGCTCAGCTCCATGTCCCCGCACCGCCTGCCCTTCTTTACCAGTTTCTCGATGCTGCCTACAATGTACTGCTTCAGTTTGTCCACCATGGCATCATTGTCATCCACCAGCTTACTTCCAAAGCACGTTTATTGCACTAGACTTGCTTGAATGAGGTCTGTCAGTATTCTTCAGATCTAAGTCGGATTACTAACATTGTTATCAATAGCATTTTGAAGTACTCTCTTTTTTTCTCTCTTCAACATTGATAAACATTCATTTCTTTTTTAACGTGTGGTAACTATCATCCTTGTTCTCCTTACACAACATCAGTGAACCATGAGACACATTTATTCATAGGTATCAACCTATTCTTGCCGCTGGCTGCGTCCATACCATAGTTAATCCATCTTGATATTTAATTATACATCCTTGGTTCTCAAAATTGTCAACAACTTCTAGTTTTTGAACGAAAATTAAGAAATGATATGGACTGTGAATTATATTACACCTGAGTTTTACCAAATTGTTTCTGATTTATTTGCGCCACAAGATCCAATGACCATGTCATATAACGACATAGACAAGATTTATTTACAACTAAAATGCAACATGAATGCGAAACTATTGCAGAACATAACCGACTGTAATTTTTTTTGTATTTGTGAAAAGTATATAGCGGAAGTTTTTCTAAAACTTCAATTTGTATAAGGTTTAAATGATGAACAAGTTCGTAGAGAATATTACAGAAAAAGGAAGATATGTTATATAAAAATACAACTAGCGATTAACACATAACTGTCGAAGAAATAATCGAAATTAGAAGTGGAAACAAAAAACTTTACAAACAAGAAATAAAGCAGGACGTTTATAAAACACAGGAAAATGGATGCCGGTAAATTCATCAATTATACCAAAAGACCAATTTTAAAAGATATTAAAACATTATCATCAGATGAAAAAGAGACATTGAGTTCACTATTAGAGGAATATAAAGACATTTTTTTCTACAGATGTTGGAGAAAATAATGTTTAGATTTAAAACAGATCCGGGATTATGGCAAATAAATTATGAATAGAATTCTGGGTAATTTGGAAGGTGTACAATGTTTCTTGGATGATATAATTGTACAAGGGTCAACTTTGGAAACAGTAACCATGCGGCTACAACTTTGTTTTTTAATATTATAAGAGAAAAACTTGGGACTGAATATAAAAAATGTAAATTCTTTGAAAGGGAATTTGAAAAAAGCAAATTATGAACTCAAAAATGAACAAAAAATATACGTAAAATTTGAGATTTTTTGTTAATGTCATCTACAATAAATTCATACCGAATTTGGCTATACTTTTACAACCGATCAGCAAACTACTACAGAAAAATACAAAATTTATTGTGTCAAATGAATGCGAAAAGAGCTATCAGCAAGTAAAGAAACAAATTACATGTGAACGTATTTGAATGCACCAATGCACCATAATGTGAACCTACCTCTTTTAATTGCTTCAGATACCTCACCAATGGGGTTGGGAGCTGATAGTTCTGAAAGACTAAGGTGTTTTGCTTTTAGAACATTGACAAAAAGTGAGCAAAAATACAGTCAGTTAGACAAAAAAGCTATCAGCATTTACTGGTTTTACTCTCATTGTTATGGCAGTAAATTTTTGTTGATAACCGATCATAAGCCTTTAGTACTAATTTTCAATCTAAAAAAAAGATTACTTTTAACAACAGCTACAAGAATGTTTCATTATGCACATTATTTGTCTGGTTTTGACATAAAATTTAGAAGAACAACAGATCATGGAAATGCTGATTTTTGTCACGTTTTCCAATTGAAGAAGTAGTACAAGAAACAAAAAGACAATTGCAAATGTTTTCAATTACATCAGATTAAAACTTTATACCCGTGACAAACACAGATATTTAAATTGAAACAAATTTAAAACTGATAAGAAACAAATTAGAGAAAGGTGAAGATTTGAAACAATTAGGACTAGATATTTATGAGTATACCTTATAAGATGGATGTACTTTCAGAGGAGAAAGAGTTTTTATACCGACTAGATTAAGGAATAAGGTACTACAAGAACTACATATAAGACAATTAGGTGGTCTAAAACGAAGATGTTATTGTACTGCAAAAATATAGACAACAATTTCGAAAAAGTGTCAAATACATGCAGATCATGTAATCATAAAAGAAATAACTCAAAACAAATTGGGAATTACCACGGTTTCCATGGCAAAAAATTCACATAGATATTGGAAGACACATTAAAAAAATTTCCTACTTCATTGTTGTACATGCACATTCGAAATAGGTAGAAGCAATTCCTAGTAAGAACACAATCTCCGAATGTCGTATCAAACAATTAAGGTATCTTTTTACTACGTTTGGGCTGCCAGTAATGTTAGTTTCAGATAATGGATCACAATTTACATCAAATGTTTTTATAGGTTTTTTGAAAAGTAATGTTATCTTACGCAAAACCACAGCACTATATTATCCAGCAACGAATGGAAAGGCTGACACTTTTTACCAAGGAGAAATTTGACAACAATTTAAAATTAAGCAGAATTTTGATGCAACTTAGAAAAGCTCCTAATTCGACAGGGAAAAGTTCTTATAACATTATCTTTGGAAGGAACATAAGAACCATATTAGATTTAATGAATTATCTGAAAACAGAACCGCATATGGATAACATTGAAGAAATTAAACGTAGTTTTCTAGTAGAACAATAGTTCAAGTTAGGAAGTACTCTCAAAATAACAAAAATGCAAAATGGATTTTTGTAACGGATTCAAAAAAATTAAGACTTTCACATTATGAAATTATAACAGATGATGGTACAATATTAAAAAGACATGTAAACTAGATATTATTTTGTAGAATCTCCGAGAAGGAACGATTAAGGGGGGAGAATTGATATGTATTAGTTGAGTTTTAAGTTAGTAAATTCCACGGAGATTGTTATAAAAATGTTATTAATTTGTCAAAATAAAAACAAAACTTTCAACTTTCTAACGTATTGATACAATAAAACTCTTCTCACCTTCTTATGCACATGGTCATTATATTATCAATATTGGATCGTCAATACCGTGCATGCATATATTTGATTTATATTGTACAGATGTTGAAACAATGAAAAATAAGAAGAAAATAGCATGCGCAATTATTTTACTATGCTTAAGGGCAAAACGTGTTGTTGACCGTCAACGATGGGTTAAAGAATGGATGAAAAAGAAAGAACGGTATGGACACATAAATTTACTAAGAGAAATCATTTTAAATGATATCCGTGATTACTACAACTATTTTCGAATGGACAAATATAAATTTGATACACTCGCAACAATGATTGGACCTCATATCAAGCATCAGGATACTACCATGCAAGAAGCTTTAACCGTTACAGAGAAACTAGCAGTTACTCTCAGGTAGGAGCTTCGAAGATCTTAAATATTCAGCTTTGATGGGTCCAAGGACAATAAGCTACGCAGTTATGGAGACTTGTGATGCGTTAATATACATGTTAAAAGATTACATGAAGGTAAGTACTAACTACTATATATAAAAAAAATATGAACCAACATCAGGAGATTTACTCTGCGCAGGCTCTACATTATAGGGTGAAGATGCAGGATTTGACTATTGGAACTTCCCGATATATAGAGGCATAATCAGGTTGATTGCAATGTATTCAGGCCTGCTTCAAAGAGTATATTATTAGTTGCCTTTTCAGCAAACATACTTTGGGTTAGTTGTAGGTTTCTGAGCTTGTGAGCCCATATCTTAGCAATATTATTGAATTCGTCATTTGTGTCTTCTTTATCGGGACTTTGTAAATAATTACATGCTAGTGTTAAAAGCTCGTTTTGTTTGGCAACGGGACCTTTAGGTCGTTTTCTTGGTTTTGGTGCAGCTGGAGATTTAAGTGAGCTCACAGAGGATCCTGCAGTTGGTATCAATTTCACTGGTGTCGGGGATTCAATAGCTGTCAAAGAGTTTGAATTAGGTCCACTAGATAGAGATAAAGGCATATTAACACTTGACGCCTGACTTTTTTCACTGTCCTGAAATAAACTTAAACGAGCTATACTATATTGTCAAATTTCCTAAGTTGATTTTTTTTCAGTTTCTATCAAACCATGAAGAGTGGATGAAGATTGCTGGCAAATTTGGAATTAGCAAATTTGCACTACTTAAAGGCTATAGATGGCAAGCACATCGCTATTAAAAAACCAGCAAAGTCAGGATCAGCGTACTTTAATTATAAAGAGTTTTTCAGCATTATTTTACTAGCTGTGGTGGAACGGTAAAATCTCAGTTGGTGGAATGCAGTTCTACTCCGAATTTGGAAAACTCTTACAAAACAACAAGCTCAATTTACCCAAACCCGCGCTTCTTCCAAATAGCTCACAGGCATTTTCATTTGTTTTTATAGGTGACGAAGCTTTTGCTCTACGACCCGATTTAATGAAGCCGTACGCTCAAAGAAATCTTGACGCACCTAGTCATGAATTCAACCGTAGGTTGTCGGCCACTCGAGTGAATGTGGAAAACGTTTTTGGAATATTAGCGAGTAGATTTGGCGTTTTCCAGAAAGCCATACAGCTTGCTTTAAAGAAAGCTAGGATTATAACGTTAGCATGTTGTTATTTACACAATTTTCTAACAAAAGAAATTGCAAGTTATTTTCAACTGAACGAAAAGGATGATATATGTTATCGCCCATTATCAATTTGCAAAGCAATAAGTTCAAAAACAGCAGCAATGCTGCTAAAAAAGTCAGAGACGAATTCCGTAGTTATGTAAATAATGAAGGCAAATATGATTAACCCAAAAGAATATCTATTTATTTATTTATTTATTTACATCTGTTCAACAGGAGTAACCTAATAATGAACAGTAATAAATGAAACTAAAAATATGATCCATAGCTATGTACAGAGAATAAAAATAATAACTTAAAGATTAGTGTAACAACTATTGACAATGGAAAATAAAAGGAAAAATAAAAGAAAATAAAAACAAAAATAAAAAGAAAATACAAAAATAGATAAATGATAATACCGACATTCAAAACAAATCAAAAAGGTAATCATATTGAGCGTACGTTAGGCACATACGGTTAAGTGACGAATTTTTAGAAATAAATTAGAATGTGCCTTAGGAAGGTAGAACAAATGAGGATTTCTAGTGCAAAGAAGAGGGGTGTGAAAATTAATATATTGTAAGGAAACAGGATCATCAACTTTATTGGAAATAAGCTTTTGTAGGTACAATAAGGACTTTGATTCACGACGATCGCTTAAGGATTTAATAGAAAATAGTTGAATAAGAATACTATAGGGAAAATCAAGTGGGGGATAAGGGCCATTACTTTAAAATAAACGAATTTTTAAAATTTATGCTGTGCTCTTTCAATCGTTTTTTTCTGGACCTCATAAATGGGATTCCATATTATAGAACAGTACTCTAATTTAGATCGGACGAACGCATAGTAGAGAGCAAAAATTACACTGATGTCAGAGAAAGTACGAGAATTTCGGAAAATAAAACTTAGCATTTTAAGCGACGATGAGCAAATTTTATCTATGTGCAAATTAAATGTTAGTTCTGAATCAAATATTACACCCAGATCTAAAGCACTTTCAGATCGGGAAAGAGATTAGATATGGAGTATGTAAAAATGATAGGTGAAGTTTTCCTTGTAAATGATACGATTTTACATTTAGAGAGATTAAGATTAAGTTTGTTTAATGTACAACAGGTATTTAAATTTGATAAATTATTCTAAAGACGAAGACAATCAATTGAAGAGTTTACAGAACAAAACAGTTTGAGATCGTTGGCAAAAAATAAGCGCTCGCTTGTGATAGCATTATTACAAATTGAAAACGATCATGAACATAAGATGACAACAGTGATATAAGTGAAGAAGAAAGTCCAAAGCTGTGAAGTTTTTGTATAATGATGTTGTGATCAATAGTGCTAAACGCTTTGGCAAAATCAGTATAGACAACATCTACTTGACCTTTGTTGTCCAATATCGAAGAAACAAAATGAGTGAAGTAGCATAGGTTACTTGTTGTGGATCTAGACTGATTTATTAAACACTTGTGTGACATATTTCACCTTCATTTTCTGAAAATTATTCGGAGTGATATGTAAATTAGTTGATTTAGGAGCCAATCGCAGCGGTTTAGATTTGTCTGACATGTAAAAATTTTTAATGTCTTTCCAAGATGCTTTTTTGTTATTAAAGATTATATTGTATTTAATCAAGTTATTTTGCACCGACTTCAATAAATAGGAGACATAGTAGAAATAATAGATTTTCTTATCGTTTACGAGAAGGTTTGGTTTTTCAGGTGATACATATATTCTTTTAATTAGGTTTAGAAAATTTTACTACTGCCCTAACATTCGCACCGCATTGTAATTGTAGCTTTTCTATGCAGTCTAATACTATCGACTTCAATTTGTCACCTTTACATATCGTATTTGTAAAGATGTAGCACAAGGGTTGTTTAACTTTTTTATATATAACTCTAACCATGATCACGTAGCAGTTTGAGCTGGCAAAAATTTAAAACCTACTTTAAAATTAACATTTTGGGGCTCGTAAAATATAATTTTAGTGAAAATTGTTTGTATTCCTCTATTTATCTCTTGCTTCTTAGTGGTTTATTTTTTAAGTCCACTTCGGCTGTCACAATTTGTGCTCTGCTTTCGGGAAGTAATCGTTGGGAGATGTTAACTTCAATTGAAGTGCTTTTTTTTCACGTTGCAATTTAAGAATGTTCCTCCGTAATTTTCTTTACCTAAGAGTATTTGAGCTGCAAGCTTGAGTAGTTTTGGTATAGCTAGAGATGTTAACGGGCATTTATTGCTTCGCCAATATACCTTGCATCATTTGAATATTGGGTTTCAGAAATTGACACTTGTAATTCATTTAGGAATGGCAAGTGTTCACCACATACTCGTTAAGTTTTTAGAGTCGAGATTTTTATGCAACAGATCAGACCTTCCAGATTCTGTTAACCACTCAAAATATCTACAACAAAATGTTTGTAATTTACTTAAAATTCTTGATGTAACTTAACTCGCCTGGTTAAATCTCCTTTGGGAAACCTGAAAAACTGATTCTACCATCATATTTAATAAATAAATAAATTCAGGTTATGTATTTCCGGTTATGGGATGGGGCGCGAATTTTAAACTAATTGCATTTTTTTATTCAAATAATGTTATCGTGTTAGGTAATTTTAAGCAGCAAATAAGTTAAAGATATCATCTGGATATACAAAATTATGTTTCACTCGTTTTTGTTAAACAACTATTCTTAGATTCTCAAAAAATTTGAAATTGTCCATTATTAACCTAGGTCAACAATAGAAAAAATTATTAACCACCAATAGAGAAATTCAAATTCTTAGTTGGCTAGGAAACGCAATAATTGTCCACTTCACAGCTAGTAGTAGAAAAAATTATAAAATTGTTGTTATATAAAAAAGGCAGAGACTCAAAGAATGCAAAAACATTTTCATACTACTGAAACTGCAGAGCAGGTGGTACATATACACTAAAGAGATAATAACAAATAGAATTTACAATTATTTTTGCGCATACAATATCGACATTAATTATTGGTAGATAATTATAATAAGGTTCGAGTGACACTGAGAATGAAGCATAGCGGTTAGATATAAGAAGAAGAAAACCACCTCCGCGAAGCACCGCATTGAATGAAATTGCGGTCTTTACGGAAAACTGAGTATAATTTGTTGCTGATTTCGGAGTTCAACACACTGTCATTAAGCTAGCTTTCCGTAAGAGCTATAATGTCATAATTCAAAGAAGGTAGAATTGAGTATAGTTGAATTAGTTTCATATTCAATTCTTGTACGTTTTGATAATACAAACTGAGTGAAGATGTTAGATAGTTGAACAGATAGTTTTTTTTTCGTAATACGTGGAACGCCATTATAATAAGAAATTCGAATATCACTTTCCGCTGCTTGAATACGAGAGTGGAGTTCTGATTTAATCTTCTTAAAGTGTTGCATTTGCATAAGAGTTCTGTCTGGATTGATGTAAAAAAATACATAGTGTTATGCTAAAATTCTAGACAAGAACTAACTCATTTGGATATAAACAGTAGTGACCATTTTATGTATTTGTTACCATAACGTATTGTTTACTTACTAATAAAGTTTGTAGAAACTTACTTAATTTCTCTCATTGTAGTCAATTAGAAGCTCTGAACCTTGCAAAAAGAAAGTGCATGATATGTCCAAGAAGATGGTACGTAAATATCTTCTTGTGCACTCCCAGACAGCTTGGATGATATTACTTTTTTCATCTCCTTTCTGTAGTTGCTTCTTAGGCTATTTATTTTTTTGCTCACCTTTGCATCGTGTTTCACACGTCGATATATACCAAATAGTGTTTCCAATGCTTCACCACGTTTTTTCTTATTTTTGTATAATACATTGCGGGAATCCCACAATAAAGGCATCGTTTCAAATGTCTCAATAAAACTTCTCATCACTTCTTCCTCACCATCAGTTTCACTCATGGCGATAACGTTCAAAAACCGGTTCTCAGCAGAACACACAACAACGTCTGCTAGTACACACAGCAAGCAAATACTGATGAAAATTTTGACGTTAGGCAGCACACTTTCAATATAATGATCAATATTCCCACCACCTACCAGTATTGATGTCCGGATGTTAAAATATTTAATTAAATGTCGTCAATATTTGATATCGACTTCAATATTTATTCCGATACACCTCGCACATGGTCAATATAATAATAATAATAATAATAATAATAATAATAATAAGGCCTTTATTTTCCAAACGAATTCATAACCAAAATTACAAATTATAATTTATATAGAAACGTATGATTAACTAAATTTGTTGGAAAATCTTAGGGCGTTAGTTCAAGATAAACCCACTGGGAATATCTTGTTCTACCACTAAAACCCTATATAACAGAAATTAAATTTAAATTAATACCATGCCTAACAACTAAGTACTTATTTTTACAAACTTAAACTTACAATTCTGTGATATATTCCCTATGATACATATTCTTAAAATATTATATATAAGCGTATATCAATCTAATATGATTCAAATGCTATTTAATTAATTGTGTTGCTTTTCCAAGAGATATGAACGATATTTGGCTTTAAAAGATATACTACTTAAGTTTTTAAACTGATTAGGTAGGTTATTATAAAAATATGCAATACCAAAAGTAAAACTTCTTTCAAATAAAGATGATTTATGTATAGGTGGTGTAATTAGGCCTTTGTTACGTAAATTCAGAGTATGGACGTCTGTGCGATATTTAATTTTATTGTATAGATATGATGGTTTATGTAACGCAATTATTTTGTAATAAAAAGATGAAACCTGCAAGCAACGTCTACCACTCATATTTAACCAATTTATCTCCTGAAGCTTGTGTGATATTCTGTCATATTTCCTTATTCCAAATATCAGCCTCAAACATGAGTTTTGTACACGTTGAATTTTTGAGAAACCTCTTTCGTAATAAAAGTGCCATATATTTCGGAACAGTAAGAAAAATGAGATAAAACCAAAGTATCACACAACATAGTTTTTATACCCAGTGAAAGTGAAGCTCTATGCGGAAAAATTAACTTGAGGTTGCAGTATGCCTTCTTTATACAATTGTTAACGTGTTTTGTGTACTTAAATGAATTATCTATAATTAAACCTAAATTACGCGCATCATTACATTCAGGAATTATGCTGTTATTGATGATAAAGTTGGCAGAAAGTCGCAACTCACTTATGTTATTGGGGTTACCAAAAATAATGACATTTGATTTTTCAGCGTTAAGTAGCAGGGAATGTTGTCTAGCTATATTAGAAATGGCATTTAAATCTTCATTTATCAGTTTAATAGATTTTAGACGATCTTGCATCTTAAAGGAATAATACAATTGAGTATCATCAGCGAACATATGCATAGAACAAGTTTTTATGTGATTATGAAAATTTGATGTGTAGAGGGTAAACAGTATTGGTCCAAGAATAGATCCTTGAGGAACTCCTTTGTTGATTAATCTAAATTCAGATGATTGTTGACCTAGTTGAACTCTTTGGCTTCGGTCAGTAAGGTAACTTTTTAATAGTTCAATTGTAGATTTTCCAAACCCAATGTAATGAAGAATAGCGAATAATAAATCATGTTTGATAGTGTCAAATGCTTTACTAAAATCTAGTAAAACCAAGACAGACATTTTATTTTCTTCGCGGGCTGTTATTAGATCGTCTGTTACATGGGCAAGAGCAGTTGTACAACTGTAACCTTTACGAAAACCAGATTGTGTTTCAGATAATACGGAATGTAAATCAAGATACTTCTGAATTTGATCACAAATAATTTTTTCAACAATTTTAGAAAATACAGGCAATCTACTAATTGGCCTCAAATCTTTTAATTGGTTGGCATTCGGAATTTTTTTTAATGGTGTAATGACTGCTCTCTTCTATACTGCTGGGAACTTACTTTCAATTATGCAGCAATTTATTATGTGAGTCAGATAAGGCAAAATTATAGGACAACAGAGTTTTATTATGTGAGTATTTATACCATCGATACCACTACAATTGGACTTTAACTTATTTATAACATGCATTACTTCATATATGTCAACAGTTTTTAACAATAGTTCCGGAGCATTATCCTTTGTTTTATTACAATTGTAATAGTTCAAAAGTTCTGAATCACCAGCCACTGTACTTGGCACATTACTAAGGAAGAAATTATTTATTATACTGATCAATATTACTCAATCTTGATCAATATATTGACCGTGTGCGGGCTGCTTTAGAATTTAATGGTCAGATACCCTCTGCGTATCCATCGAATGAAGGGGTAGTAAATTGTGCTACAGTGCAAGAATTTTTACGTTGGAGATGTTCCAAAGCTAGTTCATTTAAGGTAAATAATTAAATTTTTAAATAAATTTATTTAATCTACTTCTTTCATTAGTTATTTAAAAAATTGTACTCCAATTAAGAGAATATACCCAACAGAATTAGAAAAGTATGGGTTGCCTGTCTTCCCCCTGCGCAACTGCGAAGTTTCCTGATATAAACAGGTGAGTAAATGTTTTTAATATACTCTCATAAGTTATTTAATCTTAGTTTATATCAAATGAAAGCTTATTGTTTTCTTCATCTAACTGTATTTGGTTGCCTTGTTAAAAAGTTGGTCTACTCTATGGTTGCCTAGATTTTATATGCAAATTTAAAACGCAAACGGTGAGAGTGACAGAGATGCATTGCGGGCACTACTCCATTCGACAGACAATAATTTATCAATTTTTAAGGTGGAACCAACTGATATTCATCTCACAGGAATAAACATTCCAAATCATACTGTCGATTTACCAAAGGTAAAAAAAACATTTCAATAAAATTTGTCATGTCGGTCTATTTGTATATCAACAGATTAAACAATAATAACTGGACTCGACTATATTTATATGTGCCTTAAATTTTAATCAAAAGTTAAACTAATTGTTAAAATTTGTGCAACAAAATATTTGCCCTAGGTACCAAGTGATGTATCCTTAGGCGAGGTAGATTTTAATTCATCAATGACACCTGACCAAACAGCACCAAATGATTCAGTAATATTAGAGGGCGGGGCCTTATCAAACTTAGAGCCTGGGGTTGATGCCTCTTCTGCTGAAACTTCCTCCTCGCGACCGTCGTGTATCACAACAAATAAAGAAATAGTTTGTTTATTTTGCAACTGTACTGGAAAGAAAATTGGTCAGCGAAGAATAAAGGTAGTTTTTCCGAAATCTGAAGCTACTGTTGCTACGCTTCAAAAAATTGCGTTAACATCTAATGATTCTGAGGTACTTTATAAACTTGAGAATCAAATTGTCGCGTATCATCCAATTTGTTTCTCATCATATCAAGTACGGATGAAACGCCAAACTGAAGAGCACACTGATTCCAATTGGCATAAAGACCGAGATAGACATAAGTTAGCGTTTAACTCTCTAGCAACATTTATAGAGCAAGAGATCATCAATAATCATAAAGTAATGTATGTCACGCAACTATTCTCTCGGTATAAAGCTTTGTTGCTGAAATTTGCAGCGGATAAGAATCACCCCCAAGATTTTTTACTTTATCGGAGTGAATATCTTGAAAAAAAATAGCAAAAGTTTTTGCCGGCCTTCTTACAATTGAATCATCTACTGGACCCCATAATAAAAAGATTATATATCTTAATGATATGGACAAATCAACACTGGCAAATGAAGCTGTACAACTGGAAGGACTAGAAAACTTTAGGTTTCAAGACGTGGCATATAGCTTAAGACATTGTGTTAAAAGTATGCCTAGCCAAAAACTGCCTAGTCGACTAACAGTAGATAATGTAATAAACGGAGAATGCACGATTCCCGAGCAACTGTATGAGTTCATGTACGATTTAATCGGATGACCAGATATTTCTCATGATGATTCAAACCTAGTCACTGTTAAAATTAAGTCACTATGTAGTGACATAATTTTCATGATAACAAAGGGTTGAGTTAAGTCTGAGAAAAATATAAATCTTGGATTGGCTTTGAAATCTCTAACTAATTCACGCCCAGTTATCACAATACTCAACACATACGGTCACACAATTGGACGTCACTTGGTCTAAGAGTTGCAGACTGAAATGACTTACACAGACCGCTCAATACTATGTCTAGTATTGTGAGTTCATTAATTTGTTTCAACGATTTTCAAGAAACATCCGGTGCAGTGACTTTGAGCTGTACATAGTTACCATTTACAAGATATCCGATTTCTTCTTTTTATTAAACCAGCCAAATTATGCCAGGTGGTCCATTATGTACCTGAACAATCTTATAAAGCCACAGAATATTAATTGGCGTGAGGTATCTGAATTTAGACGAGGAGCATTTGGTATCAGACGTACTAAATCTAGTTTCTCCCGATCATCTGTTGATTTAACCTTAGAACAGACCATAAATGCTGATGCCTCAAATCAATTGACATATAATCTAGCCGCAGAGTCTATCAACATTGGGCCCTGCTTAACGTTTCCGTTAGCGCCTGTGCCGACTGCTCTTTTCTTCTGTACTGATGACTTATTAAAAACTGATAAGTCTAAGTTAGCCCAGGTATTGAAAAGTAATGTTAAAACTGTTCAGCTTACCGGTATCGATATTGAAATAATAGACGGTTTTTATTACTTGTATATAATCGGATCATCTATGCCGCAGACATTTGATAAGATTGCTGAATCTATCTTAATAAAATTATGCTCAACTAACGCCTCTGAAATACACATTATTTTTGATAGGCACCTAACACCCTCTATCAAGAATTGCGAACGTCAAAGTTCAATAGACCACACGTCATCCAAGGGCCTCTTTAACCAAGGCCTAATGATTTTCTGGAAAGTTTAAAAAATTCCCGTTTTAAAAAAGTTCTAGTTCAATTCTTGGCTAATTACTTGAAAAAAGACCATCTAGTGTCAATAATCAAAAATAAAAAAATTTTTATAACAGTTAAAGAACAATGTTTTTCGTACCATACAGTCAAAAATCACGTAGTGAAACGTGAAGAAGAAAATTACTTATGCCAACATAAATCCTTGACAGATGATTGTTTTCTAACGCCATCATGGCCAACTAGGAATAACCATTCATATTAAAAGAAATCAATAGCATTTGTGCAACAAAAAAAAATGTTAAATTGCCAATATTTCGAAAACCATGAATTTTTTGAATAGACAACCATGTACAAAGTCAACCTTATTTTTGATGCTAAATAAGATAAAATTATAAAAACATGGTGCTTGCATTTAAAAAAAAAATGACTTTTGACGTGTTTTTGAATTTAATTTTAATTCTATTTTTTTGATCGCCCTGTATTAATTATTATCAAAATATTGACATAGCCCACTAAAATAGATCAACTTGACACCTACTTCCGGCATAACCGGAAGTGTCACCATTTTGAAAATATTTTAACGGAACTGCCCCCGTCAATGTTAGTATATTACCAAATTTTCAAATTTTTCCCATGTACAGTTTTTCTATAATCTATCGATGGCGTTACCGGTGGGACACCCTGTATATAAAAAATTAACCACTTATCCTCAATCTCTTTTTTTGAGAACAACCTAATAATGAAATCAAAAACTAATTATCTTCTTTTGTTTTTGAGTTATAGACAAAAGTTGGATTTTTTGAGTTTTGGCTATGGGTCGTCTATTAAAAGTCAATAAAAAGTGAAATAAAAATTAAAAGAAATAATTTTGTGCAACGTTTACGTTTTTCAGGCACATTTTTTAAAATGAGAATTCAGTGGTGTAGTCAGTTTTTAAAAATACTTTTAAATTTTGCGTTATTGGATAAAGTTCTATTTTTTTATGTACAATGTGTCTACTTAACTTGGCAACATATGGGAAACGTTTTATTATTAATTTACGAAAAAAGTTATTCTTTATAAAGAGTTCTGCATGATCTAGAATCTAAAATACAATCATCAAATATTAAATTTTTTTTAATCGTATACGCGGTTTGTCAAAAATTAACTTTACTCAAGAGTAAAGTAACTTTATACTTGACAATATCGAAATTTGTTATTGAAAAATTTGATCAGAACTAAATACTACGTTCAAATATGCAATTACATCCAATTACATGAAAAATCATGTTTTCTTTTTTTGTCTACAATAACAATGCAAATGTAACTGTAGTTACATGAAATCTAGGATACACTGATAAACAAATGATTTTTTAATAGTCAGAATTGTTTGACAGTGATCTTCAAAACATTCAGTTGTATTTAGTAAAATTTGGTAGGAAATATTTTTAAAATTTAGTAGAAATACCAGCAACATTAAGTACTGGAGATAAAATTGAAATTGTGTTAATTGTGGGTGACAATTATAAAACATATTGAGAAGCTGCAGACATTTTTAATAACCGACATCCACAGAAAAATCTTCACTATGGCACAGTAAGGAAAGTATTAAACAAATTTAAGGCTATTGTAGATGTAAGTAATAAATTTAACAACAAACGCCAACAACGGGTTGTCAGTGATGACATGGAATTTGAAATAATGCTCTCAGCAATCAAACACCCTAACAAATCCTTGCAAACAAGGGCAGCTTAGATGCCAAATCCTATTAACAAAGATACGGTTTCAAAAATTTTAAAAAGGTACAAATTGCACCCATACAAGCCCCAATTTATTCATACGTTAAGACCGGGCGATCATGATAAACGCTTTGAATTCTGTTGTGATATCCAAGGAATGTTAGAAGATAACCCATTTATGGGAAGACATATTGTTTTTTCGGACAAAACAACATTTACATCAAATGGAACAGTCTCTACCCAAAATTGCCGTTGGTGGAGTAATACGAATCTAAATTTTACCAACAAAACTCGGGACCAGTATGCATTCAAAACAAATGTGTGATGTGGAATTTATGGGAATAAAATAATTGGACCCCATTTTATTTGTTTATGAATCTTTAAATGCGGACCGTTATTAGAGAATGAATTAGACGATTTTCTTGATAACGTTCCCCTCCTTCAACGTCAACAAATATGGTTCCAACAGGATGGTGCCCCATGCCACAGTAGGTTAGATGTAAGGCAATACCTTAAAAATCGTTTTGACGGAAGAGTTATACATCGGTTTTCAGAGATTTTTTAGGCACCTCGTTCTCCAGATTTGACGCCACTAGATTTTTTCTTGTGGGGTTACCTAAAAGAAAAGGTGTATCTTTAAAGGCCGTTTACAGATGTAGCTCATTTGGAAAGAATCATTGCAGAATCGGTTCAGAGTATTACTCCGCTATGGTTAGAAGAGTATTGAAAAACTTTTGTGATAGAACAATTATCTGTATTGACAGAGAAGGCGGGTATGTAGAGGCATTAGTAAATTAAAGAAGCCAATAATGTTCGTGAAAATAATTTCAACAAAATGATTTATTATGGCATTATTCATTTAAATGCATCGCTAAAATGTTACAAGACAGATTCTAATTAATTGAAATGTTATCAAGTGTTCAATAAAAAAAATAATACTGTTTAATATTAGTTATTGAAAACATTTAATAAAATTTACAAAAAAAATGTATTATTTAATATTAGTTATCAGTTAATAACTTTGGAAAGAGTAAAAATAATTTGAGCTAGATGGACCTAATTATGTAGTTGAATCTATTTTTATTTTAATAGTGTATTAATTAGATTTTTATAAATAAATTTTGTTTTGTGGGAATTTGCTTATTACTTTATGAAAGAAACAGATAGGTTATCATGTTCGTAATAAAAAAAAAGGTAAATGTTCGGTATCACTTAATTGAGCAAAATTTATAAAAATTTTTTTTAAGTAGAAGGATGTAATTGCTTATTAAAACATAGTTTTTCATTCCGAACAACTTTTCATAATTACAGTTTTCGAGATTTTCACAAATAAAGGTTCCTTACTCGTGAGTGAAATTTATATTTTTTGACAAACCGCGTATACGATAGAAAAAATTTAATATTTGATGATTGTATTTTAGATTCTAGATTATGCAGAACTTTTTATGAAAAATAACTTTTTTTCGTAACATTAATAATAAAAAAGTTTCCCATATGTTGCCAACTTAAGTAGACATACGGTAGAATGTTAATTTTTCCTGGTTTCAATGATATAAGTCATGATGGGTCTAATAATTAATTTTTTCTTCAAGCGGCATTAAAATAGCATATTATTAAACTACTGGCAGACGCTAAAAAAGCTTTTTATTGCCTAAACATTAAAAGCAACAGTTCATTTGTTTTCACAGCTATTTAAGTTGGTACCTCGGTTAAGTCATATTATGAACATTGCAGTAAAGTACCAACCAAATTCGCCGAAAATAAAACATTAGTATAACACTCGAGAATCTCGAAAATTTGAAAATTACACATGAAAACCAGCAATAAACGCTTGAAGAAAAACAGTATATTTTGCTTAATTTTAACTTTTAAGCTCAAGAATTATATTGTTTAACTCCTGGTAAAATAATCTACTATTCGGTTCCTTTTAACAAAAAATGTTATTTGGAAGTTTCTTTGTTTTCTGGCAGACGTATGTCATGTAAGAACTCTTGTATATAGCAAGACATCTATCATTACTCAATTAAAATTATGAAAAATAATGAATCTGTAATATACTCAAATAAAACCTCAAGAAATCTTACATAAAAACAATTAAAAAGTTTAAAATGCTAGAAATTATTGTGCAAAGTAGTTTAACAATTGATACAAAAATATCCGCAAACAAAACCATTTACAAATTACAAAGGAAAAACAAAAAAAAATACCTACCAAGTAACAACAAAGAAATATTTAAAATTTAAGAATAAAAAGTAAAAGTAATTTTTAATATAGAACAAATTAAGACATAGTTTTGGAATTAATGTCAATTTCTTTAGACACATAGTTCGAATCGCTTTATTACCTTCTCATACCATTATAAATATAATATTTGAAACAGAATTAACAATTTCAATAAAATTGTGTGTAAGTTCATTTATCTAATTATTTTGATTTTCTTGAAATCTCTGTCTGTCTATCTGTCTGTCTGTTGATCATCTCCTCCGAGGTGTTTCAAAAAAAAAAAAAAAAAACTGAACACACTATTCGATAGAAGATTTTAAGGCGGTCTGGATGCAAGGATTTATGATACTGTAACTTTCATGTCAAAAGTTAAGAAAATTAGCCACCACCACCATGGTCCACATAGGTACACTCATGAAATTTAAAACTTGGACACCACAATTTCTGTAAACAAAAGTTTGCATATTGTGAAGCAGGGGTTATCTTATAGAAGGACTGTAGAATGAATCATTACACTAAGCACGTTTTAGAAAATAGGTAATTTACGTTGCTTACTTAATTTTTTCTTTAAAGAATATATTTGAAGGTATCGCTAATTAAACACCATAGCTCGATTAATTATCGAATCAAAATTTTGTTTAGGAAATGTTTACAAAATAAAATTAGAAATAATTTTGATTTAAAAAACGTCTACAAGCAATAACTTTTAAATTAAATCAAAAAACTAAACATGGTTATTTGGGTTGACTGATTATTACTTATTTTTAAATAAATCTAACCTACTAATTATTGTAAGTTATTAAAAAAAATCATTAAACTCTCTATTCATAATATTTAGTCCTTACAAAATGTATATTTTATGACGTTTCATTTTTTTCTGTAGTTAATATAAAAAGTGAAAATAAAAACTAAGGCAATTCTTATTGTCAACGTATATATTTAGTTTTTGACAAGAATTTATTACATAATTATAATTAAGATACCAAGTTATAGTTTAAAATTAAATGAAAACGTTTTTTTAAATAAAGGTATTACTATATAAATAAATATAAGAAATCAATAATGGGTGTGACCTCCATTATTATTGATACATTCTTGGAGGCGTCTGCTCATTGACGCTATCAAGGTATCAATATAATTAATATTAATCGTTTCCCATGCGGTATCAATGGCTGCAATTAGTGCATTACGGTTTACTGGTATAAAATTTGGCCCTTGTTGTCTTCGGATAACAGCAAGTATTCGAGCCCAAACATTTTCGATAATGTTAAAATCTGGGCTTTTTGCTGGCCAGGGTAACAGCTCCAAGTTATTTGCTTGTATCCAGTTGCGCACAACCTGCGAAGTATAGGGTCATCATATCCCGATAGTTAATTATCGAATGTTCCAAGAAAATATGTGTAAATAGTAAATGGAATCTACTAACGTAACGTTAAGTCGTTAATTATAGTTACATAACTCTCCTTTCATAAGATATAGTTCATATTAATATGCTTATTGTAAAGCTTCGTACACACCTGAACAACAAACCGAGGAACAAACAGAACAACGAACCGAACGGCAATCGGAACATTAATTTGGACGGTGCTACGTACGAATTTTAGAACAGATTCGCAAGTCCTGATTGTTCCACGAACGGTTTGCGGCGTTCCCGCAACTTGTCGGTTTTTCTCCGACATCAAAGAAAATGCGCGCGAATGCGTTTGCAGGTTTGGACGAATCTAAACAAAACGGCGAACAAACTTATGCGGGAGAATTAAATTATTTATTTTTGTCCTCCCTTTTGTGGGTTTGTTGTGTTTTAGGTAATATTATGGAGTTGACAGAAGAAAAATGTTTTAAATTAATCAGTGTTTAAGAATGCAAGAAAAAAATGATGTCCCTATTAGCATCATTTGGGCGGGAAATTTCCAAAATAAAAAAAAGCAAAGTAAATTATAATTTTTACTCTTCTTTGTGCGTAAAAATTTGGTTGGCACTATCTTCTTGTTTTCCGCAATTTTCTCTTCTCAATAATAAATATATATGAACTGAAAACTACTGAAAATAATTATGGGAACAGCACAAACGTTCCGTTTGTTGTTCGGATTGTGGAAATCATAAAAGATCGTTTGTCGTTCTGTTTGACTTTCGGTTCGTTGTTATGTTTGTTGCTCGGTTTGTTGTTCAGGTGTGTACGAAGCTTTACAACTTAAGCAACAATTTTTTGGCGAATAAAGATTAGTTTGTGATGTAATATTAGAAACACAAATTTATATCATATCAAATTTATGACAACTTAAAACCAAGAACGTGTATGTTATTGCTAAGAAATTATTAAGGAAAAAGCGCAATTGCAGTGTAAATATTTATAATTAGATATTTTCGAAAGTTTATAAGTCCTCTATTGTAATCTTAATACTTAAAAGAAAATCCTGTCCATTAGAATTATAAGGAAATGGCTTTTACTTTATGAATAAGTTTCAATAACAATAGAATATCCTTGCTTGTTTAATTTACTTCCTTTGAGTCATATTGCTCTAAGGGTTGTTACATTGGTCATTAGAAGTATGTAATAAATAAACAATTACCTACTGTTTGAGAAGGAGTAGTGTGAACCAATAAATAAAGTAAGAAATGTAAATTCCATTTTAGTTTAAAATTTCAAGTGTTGTGAAAATGCCACCTCATCTCGGTGCTGATTTGAAAGCGCGGATTGTTTCGGAATTAGCGGCGGGCCGTAGCGTGCGTGAAATTTCACGTATGTTAGATATACCAAAAAGCACCGTAGGGCATTACCGAGTAAAATGGAATCTTGAACACACTTTGGAAAGAGCCATCGGAAGTGGTAGACCTAAAGTATCTACACGTGCTCAAGATCTCGAGTTGTTTCATTACGTAACAGAACAACCATTTGCTACATACTCCAGGGCTATAGCAGATACACATTTTCCCGGATGCCGTATAACTGCACAAAAAGATTAAAGGAGATGGGAATAAAGAAGTATAATGCTGCTGCGAAAGAAGTTCTCAGTGACGAAAATATGAGACGTCGTCTGGAATTTGCAAGGCGATATGTGAACGAACCTTTGGAATTTTGGAATCGAGTGATTTTTAGCGACGAAAAAACGTTCAATAGCCGCAACGATGGACCACTAAAAGTTTTTAGAATGGAAGGAACTCGTTACGAAAATAATCACATATGTCCTAAAAACGAAGTGGTTATTTTTCTGTGAATGTGTGGGGTTGGGTTAGCGCGCGGGGTCTAGGAGGGCTATCGATAGACGTCTTGATTCTGCTGCGTATTTAGATATTTTGGAAACTATTATGAAACCTTCAGTCGAAGTGTTTTATCCAGACGAAGATTATATTTTCCAACAAGTAAGTATTCTTATTTCACTATACTTTCTCCAAAAATAGTTCGGGATCTGTTGAATTAACATTTTCATAATGTATTTTTGTTGTTAAAGGACAACGCCCCTATTCATACTTCGCGGGTTGTGCGCAATTGGATACGAGAAAATAACTTGGAGCTGTTACCCTGGCCAGCAAAAGCCCAGATTTTAACATTATCGAAAATGTTTGGGCTCGAATACTTGCTGTTATCCGAAGACAACAAGGGCCAAATTTTATACCAGTAAACCGTAATGCACTAATTGCAGCCATTGATACCGCATGGGAAACGATTAATATTAATTATATTGATACCTTGATAGCGTCAATGAGCAGACGCCTTCTTATATTTATTTATATAGTAATACTATTATTTAAAAAAAAACGTTTTCATTTAATTTTAAACTATAACTTGGTATCTTAATTATAATTATGTAATAAATTCTTGTCAAAAAACTAAATATATACGTTGACAATAAGAATTGCCTTAGTTTTTATTTTCACTTTTATATTAACTACAGAAAAAAATGAAACGTCATAAAATATACATTTTGTAAGGACTAAATATTATGAATAGAGAGTTTAATGATTTTTTTAATAACTTACAATAATTAGTAGGTTAGATTTATTTAAAAATAAGTAATAATCAGTCAACCCAAATAACCATGTTTAGTTTTTTGATTTAATTTAAAAGTTATTGCTTGTAGACGTTTTTTAAATCAAAATTATTTCTAATTTTATTTTGTAAACATTTCCTAAACAAAATTTTGATTCGATAATTAATCGAGCTATGGTGTTTAATTAGCGATACCTTCAAATATATTCTTTAAAGAAAAAATTAAGTAAGCAACGTAAATTACCTATTTTCTAAAACGTGCTTAGTGTAATGATTCATTCTACAGTCCTTCTATAAGATAACGCCTGCTGAGACTACCTGGTGTTAGAATTGTAAATGATACCCTTAAGCCCGCTTCACAATGTGCAAACTTTTGTTTACAGAAATTGTGGAGTCAAAGTTTTAAATTTCATGAGTACGTGGGGTGAAATGAGATTCCCCGAGAATTTTGTAAATGACTTTTTAGTTTAAAGTTACAACACGCGTTTTTTTAGTTCTCCTTCTATTTTTAATTTCATGCGTCTGTAGGCCGCGCTTAAAAACTATTTTTATATAAAAAGAAAAAATCCAGCGGTGTTAAATCCGGTGAACGTGCTGGCAACCCAAACGGGCCATTAATCCCTCTCAAATTGCTTCCAAAATGAAAAGATAGTAATTCGGTGAGATTTCGAGTAGTGTGAAGGGGTGTAAAAAAATATATGATCTCATCTAGTGGTAAATTGTCCAATAAGTTTTCAAAAATGTATTTGTTTATTATTATAGTCCAAAGCTGGAGTTTTCTTATACTATAGGCCTTGAATTTATGTACATTTTACTTGTTCTTGTTCTGTACAAGAATTTGTATAAGACATAAGCCTGCCAGAATACATTAAAAACTTCCAAATTACAATGTTTTGCTAAAAAGCAGCGAAAATGAATTAATCGACTCCTCATTACTTATATCATTAAAACCAGAACAAAAGTAGCATTTTTTAAATTTCAAAGCCAATTACTCGTTCTATATAAAAAAATACAACTTTACGCAATATCGAAATTTAAAAGTATTTTTAAAACACCGACAACGTCACTAATTTCTCATTAAAAAAAAGTCTGAAGATCCTCAAAATATTTTTTAAAAATTTTTACAAATAGACGAGAAATATGCAAAAAACGAAAACTTTAAAAATCAATTTTTGTCTTATAACTCAAAAACAAAAAGATGATAATCAATTTTTCATTTAGATTCGATATTTTCTGAGGAAAACAGTTTCAAATGTCAGCGACGAAAAAAGTTTGGAGCAACGACGAAATTAACGAAGTTTTGTGGAATATGCAATTGCCTAATAGTAGGAACCACAACATAAAACAACAAACTTTTGGCTATAAAGTTTGCCACGTTAAGTTATTAAAGGCTTTATAGTTTTCTTTTGTTAGTATCCAGTTCCTTACCCAACCCGTTCCTTTTTCTCTTCTTCTTTTCATTGTAGTCTAATAGAGTATGATACTTTCGTTGCTATATGAGTTTCAATAAATGAAAAAAAATTGACGTTTCATTATTATTTCGATAGCAACGGTTGTTTATCTTGTCAAACATTTTTTCTCAAGTAAGCGTTTTGGTGTTAAAGATGGAGCAATTTGGAAAAAAATCAATAGAAGTCATTCAAAATGTTATCAGAGAAGGAATACGTTACAATACCATAAAAACTCAATCGTCTATATGGGGCAAATTTCGCGAATTCTGCGATGACAGAAAATATCAATTGTTGGCTGATACATTCCACAGAATAGATTGCCAACATTCTTCAAGGCTGAAAATTTAAGATGAAAAGGAAGAATGGTCAAGATTGTAAGGAGTCATGTGTAAAAACAATATGGAACTCTACCGCGAAAAGGATACAAGTGAAGTATTTAAATAAATACGGACGCAGAATTAATCCATTTTTAGAAATTTCTTTTAAATCTGCAAGAATGCGAGAGATGCAAAACCCAAAAGCCTATAACTGATGGCAAATGCATGGGACGAAGCAAATTCAGCAGGTCTGCAAAAAAAATGTTTTTACATATCTGCCTTTGAGTTAGAGGGGTAATGAAGCTGTTAATTGGAAAACGTATTAATTTAGAGATGAAATAAGTCTGCGAAAAACAACTAACAAAAATCAGTGGCCATGCTAATTCCATTAAACCTTACTTAAATAATAATATATTCATTTGAAGCAAGCATAAACATCAATATCAGATACTAAACATCATTTTGACTTGATTCAAAATTTAAGAAACACTAAAATTACGGCAACTGCAACTTCTGTTTCTATTGCTTCTTCTACTAGTTCATCTACTTCTCTTTGTGACCCAATGATTCTGCTTTACGAGACGGAAATTATTATAGTAAATGTACATTCAATATTTTCAATAAATAAGAAATACGTACTAATATTTAAGGCAATTTTTATACTAATTATGTTTGTTATTCTTTTTCATGCTACGCAGTTACATATAATTAAGTTTAAATTTAAAAAAATGAATTTTAATTAACTCATGAAATAAATTTTTTTTAATTAAAATTTCATTCCATAAATTGCTACGCAACAAACTTTCGGATCAATTTAAAAATTTTGCCGACAAAATTTTTACCACATGATATTATACATGAAAATTTATTTTGTTCTTGATTTCAGGTTATTTTTCTAATTGTAAGATCTTTTTATGGAGGCAACGGAAAAAAATTTGTTAATATTTTTTGTCGACGTTTCGGCTACTACAAGGCGTAGAATTTTTCAAATTATTATTGCTTACAAATTAAAAATAGTTTTTACATTAATAGAATCAATCCTAATTAATTAAAAATAAACGAATAAAAACATTACATGCTAAAATTATATTTATTATTGTTGTACGTATTTTGTTCAATACATATGTGAGGGTGTTTAAATTATTTAAATTTTCTAACGTTGTGTGGGATAAGTTGTTCGGTAAGAGTATATTATATTAGCAATTAATGCCACCTGTAAAAAACATACTTTCAATTTGTAAGTAGTAATAATAATGTTACCTAATTCTTGCCAATAAACACATGCTTTGATAAAGGTTACGCCTTGTAGTAGTCCAAACGCCGACAAATTAGGAAATATGAAACTAATTTCTTACATAAACAGGATAATATAATCTAACGTGCACGTGTGCAATTCGATCGTGGGGTATATAGGGATTGCTCATTACTCGTTGGTTTAGAACAATAATTCTATTCTCTGCCGTGCCAAATTTTCTGGCAGCACGTTACAATAATACAATTTACGTTGCCATTTTCAGCACTTAAATACCATCCTTAACATATTGGTGACTACAGCGGCTTTCTGTTTATTGTAAAACAAAATGAAGAAGTGCTTAAGACTATATTCAAGAAATGCGAGAAAAATGAATTATACCCTGTTACATTAACTTCGGTTAGTGGGCAATTAAAAAAAATTGTTGCATCGGTTTAAGAGCTGTTTAATCGGTTACACACATAATACGTCATACAAAAAAAATATATCAGTAGCAATACACAATATCGTCTTCTCTCGGTGATATTCACACATATAATTATAAATTAATTAGCGACACAGCAAACAGGTAATAGACAAAACTCAATAGTGGTTGCTATTGAGTGAGACGGGTCCTTATCCTCCTTGAGCGTCGAACTTATCCCGCCACCTTGACTTAAAACGTACTTCATCAAAGCAGTCAAGGTTACTTTGATAGTAATACAAACAAACATGATAAGAAACCGTCAAGTACAAGTAATTGGTCTAGCAACACAAAGTTCTTCGTTATTAACCAGATATGTTACTTAACTAGGATCACAAACGTGTATCGTTCTCAGTTATAGTTAAGAAATGGTTTGGTACTGGTAATTGGATTGTTCGGATACACATAAAATTGAAATAGCTGCAAAGCAAAGCAGTGATGGCAATTTAGGTCGGCGGCACAGTATTGCACGAAAGTCCTTTTCGATGATAAGGCGAGTCACCCTAAAAACGCTGGTCCCCGCTATCTTGAGTGACAGAATTTTAATCGGCACCTCCTAACAACATAGGTTTATTTTTGCATATTACTTCTTCGAGTACAAGTAAGGGTCGAGAGGTTAATCCTTCCAATTACAACAGCATAAGGTAGGAACGGTTCCAGAAGGCAACTCACAATTTCTGGGCGTAATCAAATCTCAGTAGACATCAAGCAAAGGAATCCCAGATAATACGAACGGACAAAGAAACTGTAATAATTACAGAAACCGAATGAAACAAACTATTCGTCCAGTGGTGAAATATAGGTCAAGAAGCTCACCTGCAAACGGTCATCCTAAACAACATTCCGGTTTATTTCTCATTACATATCCGGTGTAATTTACGTTTCACAACCGGCGGATGGTTATAATAACTTCAGATTAGTCCATCACTTGTGTTTAGAATTTCCTTTCGCAGTTCCTTTTTTTACAAAACACGACCTTCCTCGTTGACAATCAAACACCAAGAAAAAAAGAACTTGAACGAGCGCAATTGGGTTTAGATGGTGATCCCGTCCCACTAAACTTGCAGTGAAAGCAGATAGAGCCGCAGTAAGCGAAGTAACACGCATGCAGGAAAATTTCAACGTTAGGAAAGCAAAAGCCAATAAACGTGAATTTTTATCGTAACACAGTTCCCCGAGTTATACATTTAGATTTTGAAAAATTGGCCATTCAAGCAGTGATAGGAGAATAGGTATCGGTTTGTGGGTATTTTAACTAAGAGTACCTTCCGCAAAATCCAAGAATTAGGGCTCGTAAACATTTATAAAGAAGATGAAGCATTCAACCATTTTTGTGGGATAATGAATGGACTAGTATTTCTTCCGCTAGTTGATGTTGGGGTGGCACATTTTAGAGAGGCGGTACCCGCGGAAGCAGAAGACTTACTTAATTATTTCGACGCCATAAATATGTCAGGCAGCTTTAGAAGGGTTAGAAAAATTATTTATTTTATTTAATCGTATGGTACATTTTAAATATTGTATTGTGACGTAAGTTTTATGTATGGTGCTCCAGAAGATCAGTATAAACCTGTACAGTGTGGTGAGGAAACCGTGTGCAATTGTGGATTGGTTCGTCTTGGCAAAGCATTTACTTCAAGGTTTAAGAAAACCACTAAAACTAAAACATGCCAACCCTTACCCACCCTAGTATTCACATGTAATAATATTAATTAAATGTGTAATGTGATTGTGTTTTGTGAAATTGTGTTGTACATTTTTTCCTAATTATCCGGGAGGGTCTTGATTACCAGGTTCGGAAACCAAAGTGGTGATTCTCAGAAACAACATGTTTTTCTTGTTGACCATGGAGTACTGTAAGGTACTGATCATCTTCCATATTTTATATTTGCACCAAAAACCCCTAAAAAAAACACACACGAGAAAAAAAACTCTAAAGAAAATTGACGTACGTTTCATTTCTGTAGGGAATATGAAGCTGACGTTGGATGTTTTCTTTCTACAGTGGGTCGCACAATTAGAGCGAAGAAATTATTCTGGTAGTTGTTAGATTAGAATTAAAAAAAATAAAACTTCACAATTACATATTTACTATTGTATACTTCCTTAACAATTGTATATTACATGTCCATGAAAAGCTCCCATTTTCTCTGTTCATAGACAACATACTATTGTGTATGTAGAAAACCTGACACTTTTTCCTCTTCAAACATATACAATAACGATTTACAGAAAGCCACTTAAAGAGATTATTCTACGCCCATTCTTTAACAGATTTAATAACCTTTGATATTACCTAATACTTTGATTATTTATTATTTTCTTTTAAGTTACAATCTTTAATTAATAGAAATGTAAAATCACATTTTGTATATACATTTTTATAGGCATCGTCCATCGGTTTTTTTTTCGTAGATTTTTTTACCGCGTCTTTTTACACACCGGCTTTTTCGGCACCTTTTTTATATTCAGGTTTTTGATTCCCCGGTTTTTTTTCCGCCGGCTTTTTTTCCGCGGTTTTTTCCTAGATTCAAATAAGCATGAATGTGTTCATAGTTACAGCCACAACCACCGACCATTATTAACTTTTCTGGGTGACACTCTAATGTACAGTAGAACCGTGATTAACCTTTGCCTATTTTCGGTTGGCTGGAGCTGCGCGCGCCATCACATCGGGTATTCCCCAATTTCAGTGGTTGCACGTGTGTGCATTGTTATTATTAGAAATACATCATCTTCCCCGGTATGTATAACGTCCAGATGATTCTATATTTGCGTATAAACTTCCCTAAGTTGCCGATAGGAGGCGATACGTGTTGCATTATTATAATATTTTCACAGCGAACACTCAATTTTAAATTAAAGATTAATTCAAAAAAACTGATCCTAGTAATATTTATACAAATGACACATTAAAAAACTTAAAAAAATATATTTTTAAATTATTGCGTTGTTCCGTCGTGTGGTAACATTATTTCGCGATATTCAATCAATGACGAAACCGGAAAGCCAACGCATAACGCCATCTATCGGTGACTACGGGAAACACTAACACGTATTTAGAATCTACTGCTTGTATCTATGGGACGTTCTACATTCCGGGGGAAATGATGTATTTCTGTTGAATACGCAGCTGTTGAATAATACGCAATCAGGCTTTATCTATAAAATGCAAAGTGTTAGCGGAATGAATCAAAAACGTAAGAGCTAACTATAGAGCATAAAATAGAAATTGAAAAAAACGTATCTGTCGCGGAGCTATCTAAAACGTATGAGAAGAAGGGTGATTTACAACGTTTCGTAGCTAATTCTGATAGTATAAGTGCTATTCCCAAAAGAAGAACTTTAAAAAAACCCACATTCCAAGAAATTGATGATGCGATGACCAAATTTTTTCTAGAGAAAAGAGCTCAGGGGATACCCGTATCAGGGCCTATGTGTGTTAAGCAAGCCGAAAATTTCCACACACAATTGAAAATTGAGGGAAACTTTTCCGCATCATTCGGTTGACTGTACAGGTTTAAGAAGCGTCACGGAATACGAGAGTTGTCTATCTAGGGAGAGAAGTTAAGTGCGAATGACGTTGGTATGTGGAGTTTTGCTACGAATTGGAAAACATTGTAAAGGAACACGATTTTAAACCAGAGCAGAGATACAATGGGGATGAGACTGGAAAGCAATGCCCAGAAGAACGCTAGCAGCAGGGACAGAAACAAGTGCCCCATGTAAGTTGCTCCATGTTAATTTTTATAACGACCTTAAGGGTGTATTAATTACAGGTTTCAAGGTAAACAAAGACCAGACCCAGAGGTTTTCCTGATGACTGCTACAGCCAGAATGCAGCACGCAAATTTTCAAAAAGTGGTTTTTTGAAAAATTTGTTTCGCAGGTGAAAACATTTCTTTGTGAAAATAATTTTCCTCCAAACTACAGATTTTTTAAAAGCACCGTATGCTTTCATATTTTTTACTAATTTGTTAAAAGTTCTTTTATTTCGGGGTATTTCTGCAAATACATCTTCTCCGCAACTGAACAATTTTGGTGGGATAAAATGAAACATGCCACAACTTTTCTTTTCTTCGTTAGAAAACATAATTAATACAAAAGGTAATAAGTATTACACAATAAGGTTAACATCAAACTAATGTCAAAACTTTAACGTTACTGTCAATGAAAATGCGCTATTATCACTTTCATTTGTTGTCTTAGTGATAATAGTGTACTTGGATTGACAATTGCCTTTTGAACGATTTTTTGTTATTAATTAAGTTTCCTAACAAAGAAAACTTTGGTATGTGGCATGTTTCAGCACCTACAAATAATTCCAGAGCTGTTCCGGACTACCTTAAATTAATGCATTACTTAAGCCATTAAACTATTAGTAAACATTTAAATTACATGCATTTTTAATCGATATAGCTAATTGTTTATTTTTAAAAATTAAAAACTATGTAAAGGTCCATTAGAAATTTTTTTGATGAAGCCCGAAAAACAGAGTAAAACGCAATCAAACCATAAAGTGTTATACATCATTGAATTCGAAACGGCGCTGCGGATTAAAAAATTAAATTAAAAATTAACAAAAACGCCATTTTTTTTTAGTAATTTGATTGCATAACTTTTGTCTCATTTAACCCAATCTGTATCTCTTACCGTTTCTAAGACCCCAATAGTGGCTCTTCTTATCTCGGACACAGTGTATATGTTACACTCAAACACCGAAACCGGCAATGACCGAAATTTTTATTTACGCCGCGAGGTGAACATTGAATTTTACCGACTTCGCGAAGTGAGCATTTTAGTCGGTCATTGGCCGATGCAAAATACTCAGTTCGCGTAGTGGGAAAAGATAAGTACTCTATTGCCGAAGTGAACCGAAGCAAAAACGTCCTTCGGAGATTGAGCAAAACCATGATACCCACTTCGCGAGGTGGGCAATCACTTTTACTCTCGTCGCGTAGTGAGTATTTTTACTTTGCGCAAACGCCAAATAGCAAATAGCTACTACGTTTCCACGTTGTGATACACAATTAATTAAGTTTTTTTTAATAAATTTTCTAGGACCATACTCAGGACAACTGGACCCCTTTAAGTAAGGTAAATGTAAAAAGAACTAACATACTTGTTACTGGTGGAGGCGACGTTTCGCACCCTAATGTCGGTGCTTCTTCTAAGCCAGTGCCAAATTAAATGAGTGTTGTGATGAAAGTTATAAGTTTAGGATACATTCTTTTTTTATAATTTGGTTTCATCACTCATTAAAATAAAAACACAAACAAGCAATCACACCGTTCAGTTTAGAAACGAAAACGAAGTTTTTTTCTTTGTTCAGAGCTGAAGTGCTGTGTGTCGACTTATACCTAAGTGCAGTTGCGTTTTGTGTCGTGTTATCAATGAAGGAATTATTTTACAGCAAGCTAGATGAGCTAATTTCAAAGAAAAATGGTCAAAAAAATCAAAATTTTATATTTGAGAATCAACACTATGATAAAATTATCAGCGAAGTAAAGGGGGCAAAAGAAAAGAGGAAAAATAGCCAGACGATGTTTTAAACATAGGCGACAAAGAAATGCTAATAGGAAAAACAACTGGAGAAATGACAGATATAAAATATTTCTGTCGCATTGATCAAATCTATGATACAATTCATACAACACACTTACGAGTTGGCCATAAAAAAGAGAGCGCAATAGAAGACGAGCTAAAAAAGAAATGTTGTAACATTACCAGGGAGGTAATAAAAACGTACTTAGATCTGTGCGAAGCTTGCGCACTTAAGAAAAAGTAGAAAAGTAAAGGGCTAGTGGTTAAACCTATCATCATGACAGCATTGAATTCACGATGCCAGGTAAAATATTTGGTTTTAATAAAATCGGCCACTTTGTTTTAAAATGGCGGCCATTGTTGTTTTTTAAACTGCTAAGTAAGTTTAAATACTTTCTATAGTAATAAATATTTTTATATTTTAGGTAGATCTACTAGAAAAATTATATTGAATTTTAGAAGGGGCATAATGTTAATTTCGTATATAATATCATACAGTCATAAGTATATTTAGGGGAGGGGGGTACGTTTCATGCTGGTAATATCGTTTGTGTTACAGAAAGTGTTGCTTTCAATTTTGTGAAAGTCATATTTTGCGATTTTTGAGATTAAATTTTGAAAATTTTTTGTTGCATCTTGTTTTGGTGCAGCTTTTTTAATAATTTGTGTGGTTTTTAGGTAATTGAGAAACTAGCCAGTAAATGTGCCATAAAACTAGTACATGGAAAACCCAGACACTTACAGAGTCAGGGGTCTGTCGAACGGGCCAATCAAGATGTTCAAGACAGTCTTGTGGCTTGGATGGCTGACAACAACACTTGAGGCTGGGCAAACGGTTTCAGGATTGTACAAAATACAAAGAACAACAGCTATCACAGTGGGATTAAGAGAACCCCGTATGAAGCCATGTTTGGCTCACCTCAGAAAAATGGGTTGTTAGATTTCCCATTGACAGCTGACTTCTTAAAAATATTAACAACTGAAGAACAACTTGAAGAATAGCTCTCAAAGCTTAAAAGAAGTTTAAATGGAGTAGACAACGAAGAAAGTAATACTGAGGATAAATCTGTTGCGGAAATAGTGCCAAGGACTGTAGTCAACAACAAACATGTGGAAACAGAACCAATGTCCAGTTATACTATTACACTCTGTCATGTCGATTGTGATAAAGGAAATAACTGTATTGAATGTGGTCAACACATTCATGATGAAGTTTTAAATGAAGAAGACTTAAAATTACCCCTGTGCACTCTATGTTCTAGAAAATCAGCCATGGAAGCAACAAGGGAAAACTCTAAAACTGCCTTAAAAAGTCAGGCAGCCAAAATGTTGAAGAACACTGAAAGAAAACTAGCCCCAGTTTCAGTCGGAGATAATAAATTGGTTAATATTCCTGATGTTGACCGGGGACGACTAGCTCCTAGAAATGTAATGGCAGTAGTCACAAATAAGAGCGATGATCTCTTTACTTTTGGTACAAGGCACGGAGTTCTAGACAAAAAGTTTTCTAGTAACAAGTTCCAGGTTGCTCCTAGTAAATTTATTAATATTATCGATGTACCGGATGAACAACTGAACGTCCGTAAAGAAGCAATGATGTCATTGTTCTGGCAAATCTTGCAAATGTGTAAAATCACAATTAAAGTGTAATTCCAAATACCACGGCAGCACCTCTTGTGTAAACAAGTAACATTAATTAGAATGTGAAGTGCCAAGAACCGTTTTTTCCTGATATAACTTCATGTATTTTTTATGTGTTGTTTTATTATAAAACATGCTTTTTCAATTGAAAACTGCATTAAATTTCACTTTGTTACTAATGTGGCGGTAACATGTCTCGACCTTGGTGTTTGCGCAATACTTACTACGCGACGAGGGTAAAAGTGATTGCCCACCTCGCGAAGTGGGTATTATGGTTTTGGTCAATCTCTGAAGAACGTTTTTACTTCGGTTCACTTCGACAATTCAGTACTTATCTTTTCCCACTACGCGAACTGAGTATTTTGCATCGGCCATTGACCGACTAAAATGCTCACTTCGCGAATTCGGTAAAATGCAATGGCCACATCGCGGCGTGAGTAAAACTGTCGGTCATTGTCTGGTTTCGGCGTTTGAGTGTAACATATACATATGGGTTTTTAAACATGTCTTCACTTTTATGAGTATACAGTGTGTCCACGGATGAGGTATCCTATAGGTGAAAATACTTTTAATTTTAGTTTTAGCGAAAAATGTCGTTCTTGATGAAAAGTTTTGCTTGTTTTGAAACCCTATAAAATGAAATAAAATTCGAAAACTATCAAAAATAACAATACAGAGTAATCATGAAACAAAAACTAACAGTAACAGTAAACAAAGAACATCTATTCAATATAACCTCCTCCAACTTCAAAACATCTCTCAATTCTCCTTCTAAATTCTTTATAAGCGTTTCGTAGCATTTCTGAGATAATTTCATTTACGGCATCAATTATTCCTCGTTTTAAATAATCAATAGTATAGTTTTCATAAAATTAACTATGAAATGATTTTGATTTTGAAAAACTTGAATTTTATTTTATTTTATGGGGTTTTAGAACAAGCAAAACTTTTTATCAAGAATGACATTTTTCGTTAAAACTAAAATTAAAAGAATTTTCACCTATAGAATACTACTTCCGTAACCAACAGAAAACTACCAAAAACTGCACCAAAAACTTAACTCGGACACGTGTTTCAACAGCTAAGCTGTTATCATCAGCGATACCGATACTAAAAATAAAAACAACGGGAAGCTTATATATACTATCTGCTCATCACGCATCGTTCAACTTAATTGATTCTTAGATAACCTTAAATAATTCCGAAAATCCTAATGGACCGTTATCATCATAATTCATAAGCAAATTTCTGTTTTTAAAAATTTCTAAACTTTCATAAGAATCAAGTTCGTTTTTATTATATACCCTCTTAATTAATTCAATGTCGCCTACTCTATGGCCATTTTCAAGCATATGCATGGCAACACTGGACCTATCTGTGCGATGATATTTGACATGAGCTACGTGCTCTTTAAAACGAGTTTTAATAGGTCTCTTGGTTTGCCCTATATATACTTGGTTACAGTCTTTACAATTAATTTTATATATTCCCGATTTATCACACATTTCTATTGGGTCTTTCGGATTGCCTAAAAGATTTTGCAAGTTGTTACTACTAGAGGTTACTGTTTTATAATCAAATTTTGAAAATATTTTTTTGAAGACCTTTTGTGTATGTGGGATAATTTGGTAATTTGACATATTTCTTATCTATTTTGCTATTACTAGTTCCTAACGTTGTAATGTTTCTAATGTTTATGTTTTCTAATTATGTTTGTGACAATTGATTCTTGAAAACCATTGTATGATGCAATCTGCTTAATATTTTGCAGTTCTTTATCAAAGTTTTGTTTTAACAATGAGAAATGTAATAATCGGTGAATCAAAAAGTTGAAAGATGCAAGTTTATGTTGCATACTATGGTTGGAATCATTTGTTATAAACCTCATAGTGTTAGTGTCTTTACGATAAATATCTACATCTAGTTTGTTGCCATTTCTTGTCACTAAAGTGTCTAAGAAAGGTAACTTAAGGTTTGTTGTGTTTCATAGGTAAACTTGATCGTCTCAAATTTTGAATTTAAAATTTCTACAAATTACTGAGGGCTGTAAACTTTAGTGTCGATGACTGCAAAAACGTCATCTACACCAAATTCTAGGAAAATAATCTAATTTATTTTTTATATCAGTTTCAAATTTACCCATGAACAGGTTAGCCATAAACGGAGATAAGCTGTTACCCATTGTTGTACCATAATTTTGTTGATAAATATTATTGTTAATTTGAAAGTAGGTTTGACTCATACATAATCTTGCTAATTTAATAAAATTATCTACTTCTGAATTGTCTAAATGGTTTTGGTGTAACATATCTTTCAAATAATCTAAAGTGATATCTATCGGAACGCTTGGAAACAATGAACAGACATCGAATGAAACTAAAATTTCGTTCTCAGTCAGCTCAATGTTTTTAATTTTTTCAATAAAATCGTGTGAATTTTGAACACTGAAATTTGATTGTTGATATTCAAAACTGTTGAATTTATTTGACAAGCATTTAGATATCAGATAAGTAGGAGCATTAATACCTGAAACAAAGGGACGCATTTCTTTTCCGGGTTTATGTATCTTAGGTAAACAACACATTCTAGGAAGAACCGGGTTAGATACCGTTAGTCTAAACCTAAGTTGTTTTGGTATAATATTTCTACATTCTAATAAGACTCTACGGCAGCCATGTCAAACTCAAAGTCACTGGTGGGCCAAAAGCATGAAGACCATAGACTAGGTGGGCCGCAAAACCTAATCTTAAAGAAGACAAACTACTGAAAATCTTAACGAAAAAAAGTACTATTATGTTAGAAGTATATTTATTAAATTTCCAATAAAAGGACATCACAAAAACTTACAAACATTAACTTCTTTTGCCAGATATTTGACATCTTTTGTCTTTAATTAAGTTGTCTATTTGTGGCGTGAATTTATCGGCGGAAATAACTGCGTCCAAGTGTGCGTCCGTCAATCGCGATCTTGCGGGAGACTTGTTTCCTTTCATCAAAGAAAATAATTGTTCACACTTATAGGTACTTCCAAACATTGACAGGATTTTACAGGCAAGTTTTCTCATTTCTTGGTATTGAAAAGGCAAGTACTTATAAAATTCGAATGTACCAACACTATCAAATTTTTCTTTTAAATGGGTTTGACACTGAATCTCAATCACTTCCATCTGCAAGTGAGGGGAACTTTATCAATATCGATAGTGAAAAGACCAGTAAATAAAGAAAAATTGTTTTCTTGGGACTTAAAATCCTGAAAACGCTTTTCAAATTCTGACAGAAGGCTTCCCATTTTCTCTGTATACATTTTGTATGATATTGGGCCACTTGTACTTTCCTGATACGCCTTGCAAGTCGGAAAATGTGACAGATTATCCACCGCTAACTGGTTTTTCCACAGCATCATCTTACACTTGAAAGCTTTAACATGATCATGCATATCTGTTATAACTTGACGTGGTCCTTGCAATTTCGTATTTAAGTCCGACAAGTGTTTTGTGATGTCTACCATAAATGAAAGATCTTGTAAAAAGGTACGTCGGATAATAAGCTGACATCTTGTTCTTTCACTTCCATGAAAAGGCGTATTTCTTCTTTGAGTTTCCAAAACCGATCGAGAACCATAGAACACGAAAGCCATCGCACTTCTGCATAATAAGGTAAACCAGTGTACTCACTTTCTAAATCACGTAAAAACGCACAAAACTGTCGCTGATTCAAGCCACGTGACCTTATGAAGTTTATCATTTTTTTCACTGACTTTAAAACGCTTTCCAACTTGATCACTTTTGAGCATAAAACTTCTTGGTGGATTATGCAATGAACATGATGAAAATCTGGTTTGTCACTGCCCGTTTCTCTGATATTTGTTTGTAATATTTTAATGAAGCCATTATTTACTCCAGTCATTGAAGGAGCTCCATCTGTTGCAACGGAATACAGTTTTGACAAATCTAAATTGTACTTTTGCAGAAGTCCATAAACAGCATTGAAAATATCCTCCCCAGTTGTTGTATCATGCAATGGTACTAATTCCATCAATTCTTCATAAACGTTGATATCTCTATCAACAGCACGAAGAAAAACAGCGAGTTGCGCCACACCACACATATCTGTACTTTCGTCACAGGCAATAGAAAATGCAATGAAAGGGTCTGATTTTGTTTTTATCTGTTCGCTTATATTGGCAGCCAACTCGGTAACTCTTTCAGCGACAGTATTCCGGGACAAGGATATATTTTGAAAAGCCTTCACGCTCCTGGACTTACAATTTCCGCGGCCTTTACAAGGCACTCTTTTATAAATTCACCTTCAACAAATGGTTTTGAGTGTTTTGCGATCAACTCCGACAGTACGTAGCTCGCTTGAACGGCAGATTCATTTTCTTGCTTTGGACGTGTAAACATAAGCTGTTGATCTTTTAACCGTGATTTTAACTCTTTTAACTTTTCGTTTCTAATCATGCCTGTATACTTGTCAAACTTAGTTTTATGACTATCATAGTGACGTTTTATATTATATAATTTTGGGACACCGACTGTACTGTTACAAATCAAGCAAATAATTTTGTCTTTCACTTCACAGCAAAAAAAATCTGTTTCCTCTTACTTCCACTTGGTTTTGAAACAGACATGTTAAAAACTTTACCCGAAATAAATAACAATAAGTACTGTTACGTGTTGTAACAATAAGTACGCAACTAAACTCGCAATTCTATCGCAACTGACTCATAACTGACTGAACAACTGAACTGAATCGAGCGGTATTGGCTGATATAGGGATTGTGATTTCTCGACAGTTCTTTCCAGAATGTTCAGGTAGCGTCATCTGTGTTCTCGCGCGATAGAACTTTCCGGAACAAGCCAGGCTTTTTAGGTTGAGCGCGCATCTTAGTTCATCATCACAGTACTTTATTTTCGGTTTTTAACAGGCTCGCGGGCCGCATTACATGGCTGTTTTCAAAATTGATTCGGGGCCGCAGGAAAATGCTCAGTGGGCCGCATGTTTGACATGGCTGCTCTACGGGTATCAGCAATCATTTTGGGAAAAGGATTTTTAGATACTAATGAATAGGGGCCTTCATTAAGCATCACCTGAACTGACTCAAAATAATCCTCTTTGTCCAAAATAACTACTTTATTGCCTTTATCTGCTTTGAGATAATAACAACTTTTCTCTTTAAGATTTTTAACAACGTTTATTTCTCTCGCGTTAAATTAAAATTTTTTAACTGCTGAATATTATCTGAAATTTGAATTTTACAGGCATTCCTAATGAATTTTTTTTTTGGTAAATAGACGCTGCAGTTGGTGTTCCTTTCCTTTGACTACTTCCGTAGACACACTGTATAATAAACAATTTAAAACTTTAAATTTGTGTCTTCGGATTATCCGTGCTTTTCGATTATCCGGCAAATACCCGGTTCCGTTCGAGTCGTATAATCGAGGTTCTACTGTACTCAGTAACTACTTGCTTTAGACCCAGAACATAACTAACTCTATAAAATGATTTCACAGTATAAAAATCATTATTTTTTTCCCATCATCACTCATAGATTGATAACGTATAAAGAACTCTTTTTAAAGATTCCAAGTATATTAAAATGCGTTATTGATATTATTTCTGAAGAGAGATAGATCGAAAAACATTTAATGAAGAAAATTTAAAATTGTGTCAGGTTTAACCATCGCTTTTACAAGAAAATATTGCAAAAAAACTGGTTGACAATTATGTTCACTGGTGGCCATTTCCAAAACTTGAAAGTAATTTTCCAGTATTTGGCCGATTTATTTTTCATTTCCGTTTACTTAATACCGTCGTTGCCCTTATTTGAACATGCCGTATGTATACAAAGCTAACATCTTTGGGTGTATAAGTGTCTATTTTTAAACACATCTTCGACTTATTTTGATACTTATTTTTGGTACCCTTGACATATGCTCTTTTTCTGAAATTGCACTCGTATAAAATCACGTTATTCCCTCGTAATTCTCCTGCTCATGTTTTAAATGTACTAGGTTTAATTTGTTTTAGGATTTTAATATTTAATTATTGTTCAAGTTTATGCCTTCCCATCGACCACGAGTTCAGATTAAAACATCGCTGAACTCTAGCTCTTTCATTGATTGCCGATGCATAGTACATATATGAAAAGGTCAATCGGAAAACACCTTCAGAAGGTTACGTCATTCTCTTCACCGAAAGTATTAATTTGTGATTTTAGATGTCAAAAACTAAATTGGCATTATTAAATTGATTTTGTAATCAATTACAAGCTGTACGTTTTTGATAGATGCGTCGAAAGTTTTTTAATTTGTTGAACTCGATTTTTGACCGGGTTTTTGTTAACGATTGTGGTATCGTAACAAGCGATAAGAATTCTTTTTGTACGTTATACCATATGCTTTATCGCTCAATTACGTTTTTGCATGCGGTCGAACGTACTCTTATCGCGAATTAGCAAGTTGGGGAAGCGTCTTTTCTATTATGATAGTGTGTATAACGCGGTCGGGTCGTGCACTTCCTTAACACTTCATAATAAATTAACGCATTTACAGACGTGTAAAAATGTAATGCAATCTTTGCGTTAAAATCAGACGAAACCAGACCCTGAATTCGAATCGATTTTGCAACCTACGCACGCCTTCGCTTCTGGAAGCGCCGGCGCCCGGCGTCGTTTTTCATTATCAGAATTAAACTGGAAAATCGAGACGGTTTTGGATCGTCTTATGCCTTTGTGTCACTTTTGACGATCTAGTGTCCACACAGTGTTTAATAAACTATTGCAACTATGCTGTGAACCGCGCTGGCCTTTCGCACAGGTAAATAGTTATTATTAATATTGAGTCTGTCACCGACCGACGCGACGCTTCATCACCAAACACCCACCTGTTTGTCCTAAAACCTATAATTGAACTTAAAGACGTTCTTAACGGATTTGATATTTTATTTTAGGCCATGCCGGGGCCCAGCGGCGCCCTGCGATACGTTCTACTTCTTGTAATTGCCACCGTTGGTCCCCCAGGAGTATTTTCTGAAGGAAACGTTGGTGAGTTTCTATTCTTTACGTAAACAAGTATAATATTCAACCACATAACAAATTACGTTGTTTAAGTTTTAGTTTAACGTTTTTACATAATCGATATATTGATGTTTTTGCTTACGTACTTTGAATACTAAAAATATTCTGGAGTACGATCATCAATTAAACGTAAAAAAAGTATTTTCGCAACCATTATTAATATCTAACAAAATATGATTTCGTAGTTCCCAGATGCTTTTAAAATTAATTAACGTAATTATGTGTGTACGTCCTGCTTTATTAGCACCATATTATATTTAAACAAAATTATTAATTCATATACGGTGGCTTTTTTAATTAGAATTTTTTCGCATGTTACCATATCGACATTAATTGCCACTTCATGGACAGAATTGAAACTTCAATACCTAGTTACATGTGTGTTAGTCCCATTAATTTTTCTTTCATTACACGATTCAGTTATAGATAACATTTAACATATTACGTTTCTTATCTCAAAAAGCTAGATTGATTACCGATGATGATCGGGGTTATATTTATATAAGAACTACGCTTGTACATTAATAAAACGTTGTTTTTTTTATCAAAAAATATTGATAAAGGAGATGGGGTAATAAAAACTGGATTTTAAATATTTGATAGATGATAAGAAATTTTTAAGCTAATTATTTTTGTGAATGCTGAATACACTTGGCCCTTCCTATAATGTCGAAATGAGCCAACTTTGAGCTTCCATTAAGATCGAAGTAAAAGTTTTAATTAGATTTATAATATTGTGTAATTATGCAATATTCAAGTTTGGCATAATTTTTATCAGGGTGTACACTTATAAAGGATGTCCCTAAAAGGTCTACCACGTATTATTTAGACCAAAATAAGTTTATTTTATCTTAGCTTAGTGAAAATTTGTTTAGTTTTGCTCTAATACGGTCCTGAAGCTGCTATTATGAAATCGCTTTTTTTTAAATAAATTTTTAACCGCTTAAGCAATTTTCCTAATATTTGGAACGTTTACACAGTGTTTTGTAGACCAGATAATGTGATATTAAAATTCTGACGAAAATAAATCTATTGACGGAGAAATTGAGTTTTGTAATAATTAAACATTTGAAATATCTACGGTTTTTATTTATGAAATGCCAATTAAGGTGCTCTACATAAGATTCGTAAGTCACACCATTTTCGCAAAAATCTCATTTTTACTAATTAATAGCATTATTGTTGAAATGTTTTCTTTTGAAAAATCTGGAAACAGATCAAACGAATCTGACAAATTTTGGTAAACTTACACAGTTTTATGGGCCAGAAAAAATTGCATCAAAATCGTGTCAAAAATCATTCCATAGTAAAATGAAATTGTTATGATTTAGTTATAAGTCACCTAATCCACATTTTATAAATAAACTTCTTTTATTTATTGACGTAGATATTTCAAAAGTTTAATTATTATATAAAAAATAATTCTCCGCCAATGGATTCAATTCAATTCAATATTTATTTTGTCTTAAAAATTTCTATAACAAAAGATTCAGTTTTTTCCTTTACCATATCAAAAATAAACAAAAAACAACATAATATTTCATTAAATTATAATTCAAGTAATTCCTGTTTCCTTCTTCAACCTTCCATCCCTCTCTTCTCTAAACTTTCAGTATTTTCTTTTCCTCTCCTCCATCCCTTTCCTCTTCTCCAACGTTTCCCTCATCCATTGTTTTTCTTCCCCTTTCTCTCCTAGTAGTAACTTCCATTCCTTTTCCTCATGTCTTGTTTCCCTGCATCCCTCTTTTATATGTAATATATTTTCCCATTCACCCCACACAACCTGCATAATCTCTCCTCATCACTCATCCAATATTTATTTTTCCTTTTCTTCATTACCCATTCTGAACCTTGCAATCATTCTTATTTCATTCATTCCTTTTCTTCTGTTATGTACCTTGGTGTCTTGTCTGTCATTATTTTTATGTATTTCTAGTTATATTTTCCTTCCTTTATTTTTGCCCTTCTTTCCTGCTTCTGAGTATCTTTATCTCTTGCAATTATTTCCTCTTCCATCTTTCTCCCTCCCTCTCTTAATCTCTTTATCTCTTCTCTCGCGTATCCCACTCTTTCATAGTATTTTCTTCTTTCTTCTGTCCCATATTTTACCTTCTGTGCCTCGATCTCTTTCCAAACTTCATAAAGTATTTCATTTTCCTTCCTACTTTCCATTTTTTCTTCATACCTTACTGCAATTCTTCCTGCTTGTATCCTTATTTTTTCTATTTCTAGCTCTTCTTCCACTATATACCCCGGTGTCTCTTTCTCTAGTTCTAACGTCCACTTCCAGTATTTCTCCTGTATTTTCTCCAGCTCTTGCCATTCCCTCCAACCCCAAATCTCCGCTCTATACAGTACCATACTTCTTACCAACTTTTCAAACATCCATCTCCTTTTTCTATATCTTTACAAAATATCCTTTCCCTAACCCCAACTTGTCCTACTATTATATTTCCTTTCATTTTCATCTCTTTTATATGGTCTCCATCTTTGTTATCATATCTGATGTTGTAACATAAATATCTATACTTGTCTACTTTCTCTACCTCCTCCCCCCCACCCACCATTTCACCTCCTTTCGTCTTCCTTTTCTTTTTTAAAATTCCATAATTTTTGTTTTCCCGACATTTGCTGTTAGTTTTTATTTTCTAGGTATTTCTTCATAAATTTAACTACTCCTCTCATCTCTTCTTCATTTCTCGCTATTGCCACAATGTCATCCGCATAAGCTAAAACCCATATCCTTTTCCTTCCTACTACTATTCCTCCTACTTGATTTTTTCCATTTCCTCCTCAAGATCACTAATGTATATCGAGAATAAGATTGGGCTTAGCGGACATCCCTGTTTTAGTCCTTTTTCCGTCCTAAATTCTCTACCTAGCTTCCTCCTCGCCAATGGATTCATTTTGTCAGAATTTTAATGTGATATTTTCTGGCCTATAAAACTGTATAAACGTTCTAAATTTTAGGAAAATCGCTTAATGGTTCAAAATTAATATTGAAAAAACGATTTCATATTTGCAACTTCAGGACCGTAATTTTAATCCCAAAATACTAGTTACTGGTAAACATTGTCGAGTAATAATACAATTGAAACCATCGCAGATAACCTAACACACTTATTTTCTACCGCTACATAATTTTAATTTTAGCTAACATTATTTTTCCGTCACCCTAAAGATGTAAAATAATTAAAAAATGTTTTTGAAAATCTATTTCAAATCATTTCAGTTAAGGAAACTTAATTTTTTTAATGAAACACACTGTATATATTTAATAAATATCCCAATGTCATAATAAACGACTTTTTAATTATGATGAATTCATTTTAAATGAATTTTGAAATTTTGACATTTCATGTATGTTAATAATTTAAAAATTTGTTTTTCAGATATTTTCTCAAATGACTTGAGCTTTTTATTTATAGGAGTATGAAAGGGGCTACTACACAACCAGACGTCATAATAAACGTGTTTTTAATTATGACAAATTCATTTTAAATGAATTTTGACATTTCATGTATCTTAATAATTTAAAATTTGTTTTTAGATATTTTCTCAAATGACTTGAGCTTTTTATTTATAGGAGTATGAAAGGACTACTACACAACCAAACGTCATAATAAACGTGTTTTTAATTATGACGAATTCATTTTAAATGAATTTTGAAATTTTGACATTTCATGTATGTTTTAGATATTTTCTCAAATGACTTGAGCTATTTATTTATAGGAGTATGAAAGGGGGCTACTACACAACCAAACGTCATAATAAACGTGTTTTTAATTTTGACAAATTTATTTTAAATGAATTTTGAAATTTTGACATTTTATATATGTTAATCAATAAAAAATTTATAATATTTATTGGCAACACTACACATTGTGTAGCATATGTAATAATTAAGACGCATATTTCGTAATTCAATAATGCTAATTCAAGAAACATGAAAATCCATCTAACCTTGATTTAAATAAAACTGGAATGAACAATGAAATTATGAATAAATAGATAACAGTAAGATTAATAATTCTGCTCACTCAAATCAAGCTCCCGCAACACTGCGGGATCTTATCATACAAGGTATGTCCAAAGATCTTTCACTAATTAAGACATTAAATAATGTTGTACAGGGTGGTCAAAATTGGATGTTTTAATAGGAAATCTTGTTTACTATAATTTACCGCATGTCCCAGAAAATCTGATATTTAATTAGAGAGCTTTTGGATATTGTCAAAGAAACGTTAAAATTGTGTTATTATTAAACAATTAAACTAAATATTTCTAACTGGGTCCAGTGAATCATCCACAACAGTAAATAAACAATTAAATAATACGTCTAGTTAATAAAACAAAAAGACACACTCTTGATGTTTGTTCGTTCGACCCACGAAAAAAATTGTTCAAGTTCTAACCCATTCTATTGTTAGATGCCTTGACAAAGACTGGAATAATCCAGTCAAAACGTTGGTAAAAAACAAATTTTTTTTATGTTTACCTGAAAGCCCCCTTTCATACTCCTCAAGTTATTTGAGAAAATATCTAAAGGAAAAAATATGGTAAGAAGTATCCAATCAATTAAAAAATTTATAATATTTGTTGATAACATTACACACTGTGTAGCATATGTAATAATTAAGACGCATAACAATGAAAATCCAGCCAATCTTGATCTAAATAAACGTGGAATGAACAATACTTAAAATTATTAATAAATAGATAACAGTAAGATTAATAATCCCGCTCACTCAAATCACTGTTAAAACTATAATAAAAAAAACAGGGTTTAACCTGCTTTATTCTACAGTTGGTTATTTTAATTTTAATCGCAAAATACTAGTTACTGTTAAACATTGTCTAGTAATAATAAAATTGAAATCGGAATCATCGAAACACTACACTTATTCTTTCTCCTCCTATTTAACTACTATTGTTTTAAAATTAGGGTTTACCTGTTACGACATTTTGTAGACACTAGAATGACACGTTATAACATGGTCGTTAAGCAATATACTATAACAATTTCACTATTGGGATTGAAAAATATTCTTGCACACTGCTAGGCCTTTACATGCATTACTTTCTACCTCTAGACATAGAAATTTTGTGTCAGATTGTACAGCGTTGAAATTGATTGTCATCGGGGTGATAGATTCATCATAGTTATTTGTAGCTTAAAATATTTATTTAAAATTTTGATCGAGGAGAAAGTATAGTATGATACACAATAACAATGAAAATTCACTCGCATCGAATTTTTATTCTAACCTATACCATAAAAAAAATTGCAAAAAGAAGAGAGTCAGTTAAGACAACATTATATTTAATGAAACACACAATCTATTAGACAAACTTAAAAAAATTGTATAATAATGATTTTAATTTTGCGAATTAATTTAAAATAAGCTTCGGAATTTTGAAGTTTCAACATTTTATGTATGGCAATAATTAAGAAATGTATAATACTACTTGGTAACGGCCGTATTATGTAGGTTATGTAACAATTAGTACAAATTGAACTATCATAATCATGCTAGTTCAAGAAATACAAAACCTAGCCGACTCCGATGCAAATAAAACGTGAATGGACTATACCTATGCTTAGTTTCTGAGTAAATAGAAAATAAGAGTATTCCCGTTCACTCAAATTACTACCAACAAAATTAAGATAAAGATTTCTGAAAAACACGTTTTTTATTGGTATCACATTTATGCGACGCAGAATTTAAAACTTTAACATTGAAGCACCAAACTTTAAATAACCTAACCTTAAGATTAACCGGAAATTAGGTTACTTAGTTTTTTGTGCGTTATAATTATGCAGTTCTTGTTTTAATAGTACTGTTAACCAATCGATAATAAAACTAATGAGTTTTATTGTAACTTACTTGTGATTTACGTACTACGTCTAGCCTATAAACAGCATATTAATTAATAAATAATTGTTTTTGAATGTCCATTCTAAATAAATTAAAATTTTAAATACTTTTATTATTAAACGACGTTTGTTGACAACGATGACTGGCAACCAAGCAACACTCAACATTCAAAATAAAAAAGTAAAACCGCCAACTTCATAAACTTAGTCTAAGGTGCTGTAGCCATTATAACACGTTCCATTTCCTTTCGTTGTGTAATTAGGTAATGTCGTCACAAGATTTCGGTTCAGTGATATTTTGTGTTGTTGGATTGAAATTTCATTAAATAAAATCGCTGTGGGAGTTTGTGAACGCTGATTTGATGTGATTCTTTTGTTTTTTGTGAATACTTGACAAGTTTTTCTTTTTATACCACCGCTTTTATCAGGGCAGTGCTTGCCGACGTTTTGCTGCAAATATATGAGGGTGATATCAAGGCTACACTATCTATATATTAATTTTTATGATATAACGGCCTACAAGACAGTGTAGCCTTGATAACGACAACGGAGGTTCTTATAAAAAGGAAAACGTGTCAAATATTTTTTAGGTAATTGGAGGGATTTAATCTATTTCTTAAAATATTTTTTCTGGATGCATCAGGTTGTAAGGTAATTGACGTTGAAAGTTGGTTATGGAATTGTAAAGGCTAGTTCTTTTGTTGTACTGACTTTCATCAATCTTAAACAGCAAATACCTCTTAAAGGACTATTTACACACGTCAGTGCCGTATCAGTACCCTGTCAGTTCAGTATCATTGTTATCCGTGGTCGCTCAGTGATGTCAATACACACACGTCCGTAGTATATAAACAGTGCTTGCAGTGAAATATCAGTGGAATGGCTTGTTTTACCAATAAAGAATTGGCAATTATCGCCATAGCCCTAGATGAGGAAGAGGAAAATAAGAGTTTAAATAAAAGCGAAAATGGGTACACAAGGCATGGATGACACGACAAAGTGAAGGAGAATTTATTACTTTATATCGGGAATTAGTAGACGATGAACAAAAATTTTTTGAATATTTTAGAATGTCTCAAAATTGTTTTAATATATTGCTGAATAAAATAGAAAGACATTTAATGAAACAAGACACGCACTGGAGAAAAGCAATTACCCCGAGGGAACGTTTAGCAGTATGTTTAAGGTGAGTAAGCGTAATTATTGTAATAAAACAGTTTTTATTCAAAGAAAGGTAACTGAGAACATAACTAAACATAAATACCAAATATATGTATGTAATACATATACTAAGTTAAAGGTCTTGATAATTTTTAAAAAGGTTTGAATCGAGTCCGCTTGTTGATAGGACGATGACGCAATAATACTTTGATCAAGTACTCTGGGATGCTGTTGGTCTACATCTGGATTAGGTGACGACAGTGGAGTCGAGGTTCGTGTAGAAGTATTTGAATACATTGCCGGTGATTGTGCCATATCGCATGGAGATGTAACATTTGGATATTGGCTAACACAAGGTGTTTCTGAAGAACTACTTCGATGTTCACCATGCAATGATTGGTTTGATCTATACGCCGGCGCAATTATCATTTGCAGTTCGTATTTTTGAACTGTCTGAAATATTTCAGATTTGGCTAAATTTAAATAATATGGACTTAGAGTTTTGAGTGTTGAACCTATTCCAGTTAAAAATGCGTCCACGGAGTCTACTTTTCGAACAGATGAATTGGAAGGTTCTGACTTTTCTTGAAGTAGGTATTCCATCAATTGGGAAGATGCACTTTGTTGGGAGGCATTTACTTTTTACGTTTGTTGGAAGTTGTTAAATACGCTTTAGGCGTAGAAAATTGCCTTGATTCATCTTTAGTTTCTAGTTCAACAATTGGAGGATTTTCATCATTCACTGCGTTCTGTTCATTGTTTTGTTCTTCTTCATTATGTTCCTGTTCCTGTTCCTTCACCTCGTCTTCTTGTGATTCAATATTTCCTTTCGTATTTCTCTCATCAAATAATTTATTTAGGAATTCCAACTGCTCCGCGTATTTATACAGTTTTATGTTTTTGCGGATTGTCCACTTTTAGTTATTGTTTTTTTAAAGATTTTCTGTAATTGTCTCTTATATTGTTCCATCTGGTCTTACATGCGGACCCTGAAAATAAATTAGTGGTTAGGTGCTGAACTGTGCAGTCTATACTAAATTAACAAATACTTTTTTTTGTAGGTATCTCGCTACTGGAGATTCTCTAAAAACAATATCATTCAGTTACCGCATGGGACATTGTACAGTGCATAAAATTGTAATAGAAACTTGCAAAATACTAACAAACATTTTAATGAGTGAAATGTTGCCTCAACCTTTAGAAGAAATGTGGAAAACTATTGCTGATGGCTTTAGCACAATTTGGAATTTCCCCAATTGTTTGGGTGCGATAGATGGGAAACATTTTACAATTCAAGCTCCCCAAATAGCGGATCTCAATTTTTTAATTACAAGAAAAACTTTTCTGTTGTGTTACTGGCACTTGTTGATGCACATTACAACTTTATAGCTATTGATGTTGGTGCTTATGGCAAGAATAGTGATGGTGGTATTTTTGCTAAATCTAATCTGGGGAAAGCCCTTCAAAACAATACTTTATCTGTACCACGTCCTGCAACATTACCAGGCATAGACACTGAGGCTCCTTATGTGATTGTTGGTGATGAGGCATTCCCTCTAAAACTTATCTGATGCGCCCGTATCCAGGAAACGGATTGAGTGATTCTAAGCGCATTTTCAACTATCGTTTAAGCAGAGCTCGAAGGACTGTTGAAAATTCTTTTGGTATTTTAATTCAAAAATTTAGAATATTTACGAGACGAATCCAGGCCAAACCGGAAAATGTAGATAATATAATTTTGGCAGCTTGCATTCTACATAACTTTATAAAAATATGACACAAGCACATATACATATCAAAATCCCAATGCAAACTTGGATGTTATTCGGCAGACAAACCGACAAAATCTACCTATGCAAGAGGGAAATGCAACTAATGCCGCATTTGTTGTAAGAGAATTGTTTACTAACTACTTTATATCAGATATTGGACGTGTGCCTTGGCAAGATGAAAAAATTTAAGAAACGGTTATTTTATAACTTATTTAATTAATAACATTTTAACTTTTACAATTTAATAATAAAGTAACAACTTACCTTCAAGTTTCAGTTCTTTTCCTATATTTCCCCAAATATTGTTTTTAAAACCGGTGTCCATGTATTTTTATTTGACAAATCGTACAATTCTGGACAATCTCGTACTAATTCAATTAATTTTTCATCCATTTTTTATTTTTCTTAGAGCAACCAAAAATCCCGTTAGCACTTCAGTGAAAATGTCGTAAAATATCGTTGTCGATCTATTTAACATTCACGTTACGGATACTGCAGCGGCACTGACGGTAAAAGACGTTACTGTAAATAGTCCTTAATGGCGATGATTATCACGCCGAGGTCATCACATATATACAGCTACTCATGTTAGAAGGAGCGATTTCTTGATGTACTCAGTTGTGATTGTAATTATTACGATACGCCTACTACCCCTTTATACTATATGTTCAAGCTATAACATTAACATGATAAAAGTAGGATACCGACTAATAACGCTAAACGTTATTCCTTATAAATGCCAACATTAGTTTATACTATTTATACGTGTCAATGTTTTACACGAGATGTCGTAAGACACACATTTTACTAATGTTATCCCTTATACTGCAACTGCGCAGTAACGTAAGAGTAACGGAAAAGACTAATAATTGATAACGTATTTCCTTATTGACGTTACCTAATAAGCGATGACGTTTATGTCACCGTAATAAGGAAAACCGATTGTGTGATTCTGATACGATTAATGTTTTCCGTTAATCTTATGTTACTGCGCAACCGCAGTATAAGGGATAACGTTTAGGGTTAATGAATTAACGGCCGCTTTCATAACACACTAAAAAAATTAAAGTCAAAAATTAAAGTAAGCCGCTTTCATAACAAATTTCCTAGTAACTTTAACTAAAGTCAAATTTTGTTTTATCCAATATAATTTAGCATAACTGATGTACAAAGTTGGTTTGTACTTGACATTTGTTTGTGTACTATCAACATAAAATCAATATTTTTTTCAAAATAAGCTTTATGAAAACGCCGGTCTTGATAGATAGATCATGCAATTTTGCGAAGGAAGAAGAGCTTAATTTAGCTAAATTATGTTTCAAATATAAGAATTTGATAGAAAGTAAAAATCTAGCAAAAGTAGTTCCCAGTCAGAAGGTAAATCAGTGTTAAAGGGTAATCATGTATTTCGTATCAAAGTTTGTAGTACTGCAGACTTCAGAATGGATACAAATTCAAATGGAGTTTAATAGCTGCCATCCACCAAGGAGGGTTGAAACGCTGCAAGCAAAATTTGATAATTTAAAGACTGCAGCAAGGAAATACGCAACTGCTCAACGGTACAGAAGGAGGTCCAGGTGTGCCAGTAGAAAAAAACATTATTTATGACATTATTATTAATATCATCAACAGAAAAACTGTTGATGGTATTACTAATACAGTCGACGATGATGCCATCGAAGAAAATGATGATTATGCGGACCATATTGTTGTAAATTCTATTCCACTACTGCCCCAGATAAATAATATGAATGGTAACACGTCGTATATATGAAAATGGAATAAGCATACTCTAATTATACAGGGTGATTCAACTAACCCGTTCATTAGAAGTTTAAAAATTTGGAATAGGGGATTACTCGAAAAGTTCTATTTAATTAAAATATTTTAGCTCTTCTAGCACTTTCGGTTACACCGGAAGTGGCTACCAACTTTCTGATTTTAAATAAAATGATATATTTTTTTTGTGTATTTGGATTCTACGCTAAAATCTGAGTTACTTTCATGTAGCACAACCTATATGAAAAATCAATAGTTTTTGAGATATTCTCATTTTTTTTGAGAAAAATTGGTTTTGTAGTATTGTTTTCAAACGCTTGTCAATGATTGAAAAAGAATGTTGTAGTAACAAAATTTGGGCTATATTTAGGAGGACTGTTAAGTTTTAAAATTATGTGTAATTTGACATCTCATTATTTACAGGGTGTTCAAAATGTTTGGCTAAATCTGACTAACTTCAACTGCCCAAAAGTCAATTTTTTTAAATGGAAGACCCTGTATCTTGTTGCTCTATGTGATGGAGAATGAAGTGGTCTTTTAGTCTTCCCTATACCTACCTGTTACCATTTTCCTGCTATCGATGTATTTACATTCGACACACAATATTTCTCTATTTTATTAAATAATTTCTGACTAGTGGCCTGTGAAAATTAAAACAATGTGCCTTCTTTTACAATTCGAGACGCAGATGTTTCTAATACGCCAACCATGTCAGCAGAACTTACAAGAAAGGCTCCTGTTGCATAGTACCTTAACGTTAGCAACAATTTCGTTTCAGCAGGAATGGTACCTCCTCTAGAAATGTATCTAGCATCAATAAACTACAATATGTACTAGTTCATGTCGTGTTCTTACTGTGTATGCTGAGAAGTTATGGTTCGTCTTATATGCTCCAACAACACTTGAACCGCAGCTTTGCTCAACCTGATTCGTCTGTAGTACTCTTCGTCAAATTAATGATTGAAGTCTACTATGCGTTCCTTTTAATTTTTCCGGTCTCCTATTATGAAGATGTTGTTGTCACTATTACTACTTTCTCCAAAAGAATTGTCAGTATCAGTCATTTAATTTGAATACAACAGTTATTATTGGAACATGATTTGTTGAGCTGATAATTTTTCGTGACTCTGCACTTCAAAATTACAATTTTGCTGTTGAACACTGTCATTTATTTAAGTTTTTTTGAAAATATTTGTATACGTTTTTTTGTTGGCTTTGATAGAGAAGACGCATGTGCTTTCTTTCGAACCATCTTCTGAACTATTTATTTTGTTAACTCATAACTAATGTAGAAATGATGGACCTCTAAAGAAACTGCCACTTGTGTTAGAAGGCTCTAGTTCACCAACAGGTTTTGAAAGTCTAAACCAATTTATTCCAGGATAAAGTTTATGACACTAAAGATTTATCTAAAAAATGTCCTCATAGTGGCATAGTTGCGCTTGAATTTTTTGTTATAATATACAGGGTGATTAATGACGTCACGGAAAACTTTACTGGGTGATTCCTATGATTAATTCAAACAAAAAACTTCAAATAAACATTTGTCCGAAAATGCTTTTTAACGGAACTGTAGCTCTTCAACGTTTACTACATGTAACACTAAATCAATCAATTAATCAAAGCAGGCTTGTTTCTTATTTCGTGGAAATTGGATTGGCAACGGAAGTCCTATTGCCTGGCCACCAAGGTCACCAGACTTGAACCGATTGGTTTCAATTACTCATAGGAATCACCGGGTGAAGTTTTTCCCCGACGTCATAAATCACCCTGTATATCAATATCACCTTATTGAATAGCATTTCTTGTTTAAATTTAAGATAATTAACAGTTGCACAGTCCCTTGCTTTATTCGCGAACATTTGATGACAATAGGTTCTTTGATGTCATTATCAACAAGAAGAAGGAAAGCATCAAAAGAAATAATTTCAACTGATAAAGATTGTTGTGGACTACAAGAATCAATAAAAATAAGGATCGTGTGAAGTTATTGTTTTTATACCTATATGAATTTAATCATCTTCAGCTAAGGCCTATTCCGTGGCTAAATTTTAAATAACAATATTTACGCATAATCCGTTTTGCTGCATTCGAGCACTTCCAAATTCTCCGTTCAATTTTACGTTGACTTTATGTATTATTATCTATACCTATCAAGAGCCGTTTTTAAATTATTTATGTTTTTGAAAAAAACTTGACATATGAACTACACCTTTCAAACCAATGTGACACTAAACAGTTGGTGAACTCAAACAAATTAGATACGTGATTCATTGAAGGAAACATCCTCTGGATATAAATTAGTCAACTTCAACTTGGAATTTGAAAATACAAAAATATAAAGGGTGTTCTATTTGAAAAATCAAAGTTGAAGGTTATTTCTGGTACTTACAACCGGATGCACCAACTAGGAGCCAACACTTTATTTGAATTTTATTTTTATTTGAACTACTTCCCGATAAACTTCTAATGGAATCTCGTTGTGATACACCTGTACATTAATAAAACGAAATTGTAAGGATAAACAAAACAAACAAAATATCCACTTCATTTGTGTCTTTGGAGAAGTTTCTGATGAATGACGATAGGTACATACTTCCTTCTTAAATGTATCAAAGAAGAGATTATTTGAAACCACATTTTAAAAATGTTTTCTATTGTACAGGGTGCTCCAGAAACACGTACTATATACTATATTAAAGTTGGGTTATTTTAAATAGAACACATTGTACTTATTACTATTTTTGAATTGTAGGATAAAAAATAATGTATGTTTTTAAACATATCCCTATACTAACTTACATCAATTTTACTTGATTGACAGACTCCCCAAAAAAATGCAATAACTTCAAGATAAAAAAGAACAAGCAACTTTGGTTTACACCACGTTACTTAGAGCTTTCAACATTTTTTTTGCAATATTTACTATTATGTTATGATGTACAGAGTTTTGAAATACTACCGCATAACGCTAACGACTTAAAACTTAAATAACTTGCTTAACTTAAATGGAACACCCTGTATTTCAGTAACCTGTTGGAATCAAAAACTATTCAATTGGTATTAGGGTTACCTCTTGAAATATGTATGCCTTTAAATTTTTAGCATTATTTGTAGTTTTAATGTTATAGAATAATTCGTTGGTAGTGCCCCACCCTGTATGTATTAATATTTATGTTTGTTTATCATTACTTTCTGCTTTTTCTCCAGTTATAAACTTGTGAGCAAAAAAATCGATCCATCTCACACTTTCGAGTTCAAATGCATTTTTTTTTCATTTGCCGAGAGTCATATTTAAAAACAGTATGTTGTTTGAGAAAGTATTTAGTTTGGCATTGGCCGAATTAAGTTTTCGATTCTTTATTGTGAATTGTTATTCCACTTCTCTTTTACTGCAGCTATTAACTCCGGGAATTTTGGCTTAAACTCTTTTCTTAAGCTCTTAAAATACTCTAAAACTGGAATTCTCACTTCTGTTAGGCACTCTAGGGTGATTCTGGTAGCGTGTGGCTTTGTCGTGTATAAACATGAAATAATTGCTTACAAACCACATGATCTGCTAAAATCTCTTTGACTTACCTTAAAGCAGTTTTTCTGTAGCGACCACGAGTTTCCCCAACAATGAAAATAATAACTCGTCTTTCTGCAGATATCGCATTCCAGATCATTCACGAACCACCTTTGTAACTGACGAGTTCATCAATACAGCACATGGGCAAGTCGTTCTCCTGGCCGATGGTGCACTCGTCCTCTTCCATCGTTGCCGTGGAGTCACATTTTCGTTTCATCGGAAAACAGAAAAGGTCTCCATTGGTCTAAGATTCTATTCGGATGCTTACGTGCAAAAAGAAGTCGCGCTTGTCGATGAGCTGCAGTCTTAGCCTCACTGTCCACTCACTAACAGCTACTCATCGGACATCACGAAGCTGCTGTTGCATTTGAATGTCCCGCAAACATATAATTGTAAGAAATGTCGTTGATTGAAGAAATTAGTTTACTCAAATCGCCGGTACACCCTTTGAATCGCTGATCGACTCATATTTAATTGTAAACTCTGCACTAGTTGTATACCAGCAACAACGTGAGGAGCTACTTTAGGTGTAGTATTTATCTTTTTTTATTTTCTCCATCGCATTCTGTTTCTAACTGTCAATTTCTTCATGGCCCTTACATTATTCTCTTTCAGCTTTTTCATTCACTCATTGCCCATTCTTTAACTTTCTGCAGTATTTTTGTTTCTTGTTTGTAATTTTTTATAATATTCACATTCATGTTAGTCCATCATTCGTTTCTCGTTTTTATGTCAGAGTTCTGTTGCTTATCTAGGATTTTAAAATAATTAAGATTAAAAAAAACCAAAATGGAAAATAGTGTGTTTAGGATAAAACGTTGTAAAAAAGAAATTAATAGTAAATTTTAATTAAGAAACGGAATTCTTTTTTAAAGCGAAATCCTTACAGATGACGTTTTAGAACGTAGATAATTCGTTTCAAGTTTTTGCGAGATAACGCACATTCTTAGACAGTTTTAATAGAGCAGTTAAATTTCGGTGATCAAATAATAGGCGTTACTCTGGTCGTTGCTCTCATTATTATTCGGCTTAAATTAAAATGGATTTTCTTAAAGTTAAATGGTTTTGATATTTTCTGGATCTGAATGCACTCCTGTTGCGGTTCATGGATTTTTGATTCGAGGAAAAACCTTCAACATGCGAAAATTTTATTGGATAAAGGTCAACTATTGAATTATTATAAATCACGTTACCAAATTGATTAATTAAGAAAATTAAAAAAAATACATAAATTAGAAGGCTGATATTTCTGCTTTTTTTCGAGCATACTCGTTTCATATAAATTGTGGTGGATAGATATCAAATTTTTAATTTAATACCAGCCCGAAAGTAAATAATATTACAATATGGGTGGTATAATCCTATAATCACTTTAACAGCACGTTAAAGTTTTGTGCAACCGGTCATTATTCTGTAAGGAATGACTTTGAGATGAGGTGCCTATAAAGCTGATGATTTTGTCTCTTGGTGTGACAATACTAACGTGTAAACTTGTTGATAAGGTGTTGCCTTGTGCTTTCGGAACACGCTCCAAAAGTGATCTTAACTAAAGTAACTTCGTCGATGGATGTTACATAAATCAAATGCCAACTGAACTTTGGCAAAATTAACAATCTCAAATCGCCTGCTGTAAATTTGTAGAGATTGTACAATAGCTAACAAATACCGGAAATCACTCGACAGGTATTTTGTCTATTTGGGACTTGAGTATCACAACATCTTATTAGTTGTATTTGACATATATGAGTCGCGCGTATGTTGAACAATAGTGAACTTACACTCGAGTTCTGTCACTCTTGAAGAGTTTTAAAAGGACGAAACAGCTGTCGAGTGATTCTCAATGCGTTTGTACAGTCTCTTATCGAATTTACAGCATGCGCTTTGACGTTGTTATTTTTACAAATGGTTAGTTAACTCCACCCCCTCTTCTATTTTGAACCAATCAGCGTCGAGGTTAACGTCCCGTGTGAGTGTAAAGTATGGAATAAAATTTATTAAATTTTTATCCTTGCTTTTATGCAATTTTTTTCGGATAGGTCAAATTTTATTTTTAAATTCTCATCTTTTGGTATAAATCAAGTCTTTCTATCTCCACCAGTGGCGGCACAACAGGGGGTAACTTGAAAATTTTAAATAGCAATGGGGATTAAAAGTTACATTTTCGGAAAGACCATTTTATCCCCTATGCAGCAATGTAAGCATTTTCAACATTAGTCGATTAGAACAGGAAAATTGAAAAAATACGTTGCATATGTTTCATCATTAATATTAATGCCTGCTTGTATTTTCTATTAATAATAATTGAAACAAGCAATAGTTTCCTGATAGTATCATCCAAATATTTCTTTAGGTCATTTCTTTAGGTATAAATTATACATTTGTATCCCAACCAGTGGCGGCGTATCGTGGAGCAATTTGAAAAATTTAAAAAACAATAAGGATAAAAGGTTTTTCTAATTGTCCAACTTTAGAAACAATTACATTGCTAAATCCCAAAATGTAACTTTTGACTACTAGTACTATTTAAAATTTTCAAATTGCTCTCCGTAGCACCGCCACTGGTTGTGATAGAAATGTATCATTTATGCGAATGGTTGGATTTGTGTAATGGAAACTGTTGTTTGCGTCAATTTATTAATAGAAAATGCAACCAGAAATTATTACTGTAGAAAAAATATTAAAAGGTTTCTTTTTTCCTGTTCTAATCGACTGATGTTAAAGATGCTTACATTGCTGCATAGAAGATAAAATAGTCTTTCCGAAAATTGCCATTTAAAATTTTCAAGTTGCCCCTTATTGCGCCGCCACTGGTGGAGAGAGGAAGGGTTGATTTATACCAAAAGATTGAAATTTAAAAACAAAAATTAACCTGTTCGAGGAAAATTGCATAAAAATAAGGATAAAAATTTAATGAACTTTATTCTATACTTTACACTCACACTGTATATACGGAGGTATTTTCTTAATTACTAATTTTAGTCTTGGTTGACAAGTTGAATAGCTTACTTTTAGTTGTCTACCTTAAATTTTTGTTTTAAGTTTCTCGTTGGCAATTACGTTTACCTTTTCGACACAGTCCAATTCCGGAAGACGTTTTGTTTCAGCCATAGTAACATTGCTTTGGGTTTAAATATTGTATTGTAGACGTCATGTTCAAGAAAAATATAAAAAAGCAGTTACTCTAAGTGTAAAATAAAAACACAATCTTTTGCAGTTTTGTAGCCTGAAAAAATAAAGAAGAATAAGTATCAAAATATACAAATGAAAAGTTGCAGTTCCAGTTTTTCTTCATGTTTATTGACGATGAATAAAATAATTTGGGTTCTTCTGTCGGAGTCATTGTTGAAATTTAAGCATTTTTCGAGATTGGATTGTGCCAAATAGTAACAGCAGTTGCCAAAATTTTGGGTTTCATCATGCGAAGGCTGAAACAATTGAAAACTTAAAACAAACTAACGAAAAGTTTAAGGTAACCGGTAAAAGTATAATAAGGAAAATTCTAGACTGAAAGAAGACTTAATTTTTAGTTCATGATTTGAAATATTTTTCCTGTTTGAACGGCATTTAAACAAATGTTAAACAAAAATGTTAAACTAACTAGAACAACTTGGGGAGCAGATGCCAAGACTCTTCGTATAGCTGCATTGGCATTAGTTTATTCCACAGCTGAATATTGTGCTTTGTCTGGTTGAATAGTTATTATACGAAAAAATAGATGCCCAGTTGAATTGCACTATGCGTATAATTAGTGAAACCATTAAATATATTCTTTTCGACTGGCTTCCAGTACCTTGTAATATTACTTCATTGAACATGCGACGAAAAGCTGTTTTCAATAAACATCTCATACATTAGAAGTTCCTGGCTTTGATCAAAAAAGAAAAATTTGGTCAAAAGTAACACTTGCATCACTATACAATATTAAACATGTATAATACAAATAAATAAATAAGTAGTTTCAACCAATCACACAAAAAATTACAGACACAACTGCTATCTGTTGACAAAATTTTTTACTACGATTTCCATTAGTCTTATGGACTATGAATTATGTGTCTTAACGACATTAACCTTAACTGTTTGGCATTTCTTAGGTAATAATAAGCGTTGATTAATAACAGTTGCATTTTACTTTTACATTCTTCTCATAGACATAACTCACCTAGATAACAATGTTTCAAACATGTTACAAGCACCAAAAAATTGAACCACTGGTTTTGTCTTAATTACAATAAGAAATTGATTTATACTGGCATAAATTGGAAAGTAAACCATTACGTTATACACGATTTAAACTAACATTACGCTTTATGGTAAAATAACATGTAAGTTAGTTATCCCCTTTTCGGCTCATTTCCTAATAACGTTGCTCGTGCCTCAATAGTAAGCATTACATGCTCATTGCATAATATACTATTTTAACAATAATAGTTGGTCATATTAAATTGTTATTGAATGAAATAAATTTTTATTCACATAAACATTTAAGCTGTGGGTGCGGTGGCATTTGGAATTCAAACACGAAAAGTTAAATGATACAACTAAAGAATGAACACGAATTTAATGAAAAATTAGTAAATGCTGTAGAAAAATATGCTTGTTTATACAATTATGCCAGCATAATATTCGCGAAAAGATGTGATCAACTCTATATGGTGTTTGCTGAGCTTCTTAGCAGCAACAAACATTCTGATTTTTTAGTTTCTTGCAATAAAGGGGTGCACCCACCTGTTTTTTCTTTGAAGGATTGAAGTAAAGGAAGGGGTTCGGTAGCTCCGGACGTTGTTTGGGCTGAAATTTTTTTTCTACTAACATAGGTGTAAAACTACATTTTGTGAATAGCACTATTTATTTTAATAAGTCACATACTAATATGATATAACTTGACAACTTAAATATTTAAAATGTATAAGAAAAATTTATACTACTATTACATTGTACACGTCTGTAACGGTTTGCTGCAAACACAAGAATGAATTTATCTGCAAGTGCAGGCTAACAAAAACACCGAAGGGTGGTATATCCCACCCTAGTCATGAAGGGGGGGGGGGCTAGGGCAAACCCAAAAGAATAAAATCTTATTTAAACTTTAAATAAATAAATCTAAAACTTATTCTAAATTAACAACACCACCACATTCTCATCTTTACTGAACTGAATGTAAAAAAAACACAATGTTTTGGTGGAATACCTCTGTTGTGTCATGTCCAAATTGTGTTGTTATTACGTCGCTGTTGCGCTGCTCTGGTGGGATAGGGGCCTAACTGTAATGCCCCATCCAGACTCCCGTTATGTGCCTCATAGGGGCTGACGGTGAGTGAAGGCTGCAGGAGTGCTGGCCATCCACATTCTCGATTTATTTAGTTGCCCGATCGCCTTATCTTCTCGCGTCCTTTGAATCACGCTCAAAAAACCGACACAAAGTGGAGGAGCAGCGCACTCGTCTTTCCTCGTTTAGCCTCGTGGAGACTCTGGATGGAATTTAAGGAATAAAATAAGTAATCGAACTTCATCTGCATGATCATTCTTGTATGAAGAGTGGTAGGCGATTGTTGGATGTTTTTTTAACATTCTTTGGTTTTTGCCAGTCTTTCATGTTAACTTGAGCCGGAAGTCCCAGTCTTGAAGATTCTAAACGCTCTGATTAGACTCAATATGTGGGTAGTACAAAATTTGTTGGATCAAGGACGAAAAACGTTTTTTGATAATTTGAAAATATAAAAACATTGTTGAGTCTAATGGATTCATATCTTTTGTTGTTGAAACTTTTGGTTTATTGGATGAAATTGGGAGAATAGATGATTTTTTTATGAGTAGTTTTATTCTATGGTAGATATGTAAGGAGGTATAATTTTGAAATATTTTAAAGTTTTTCTCTTTTTTGTATCAAAATCTTCCTCATTCCGTTTAACTACACTTCCTCACATTCTATGTCCCTCATAGTTTATTACGGTTTGGAGTTGTGTTGAATTAAAAAAAAAAGATATAGTTGACAGAAGCAAACATGCGACCTGGTGGGCGGGTACAATGTCGCTGTGTTCTAAGTTAGTACCCTCAGAGAAACAATTAAGAAGAAAACGAAATAACAAGCTCGTGAGCAGCGAAAACAACAACAAACAAACTTTCGTCGGCGAATATACCGCTACGGCAATTTGTATTGTGATTGGTGGATTGCATTCCCACTATCAATTTTTAAAATTAGTTGGCATATTTTCCGGGGATCATGTTTGCTTTGAAGCGCTGTACTACTATTGATGAAAAACTCTTTTCTTAACCATAACCCACAATTTTTTCTTTTGATATTTAAATTTTTAATTCGACAAACTTTCCACAATTTTTTTTTTGACTTTGCAAACTTATAAACCTTACTAGATTCAGAGAAATGTTATAATTAATAATATTAATTTTTAATAAATTTGCTTGAGATGTCGACTGAAGTGATTAATTACTTCGCTCAACTTAATTCATTATAAATAATCATCACTTGGTGGTAAATTAACATGCGATACTTTAGTGAACTTTCTTGTAATTTTATTTTTAAACTATGACGTTTTACAATTTAATATGAGCTTGTTTAAAAAAATAACAGCTCTTATCGTTAGAGTATCGTATTTAATTTAATTAACATTACGAAGGCAAGTTAATTATAATATATCTGCCGAAGACTCCTTGAAACCACCACTTACTTGCGCAGACATTCATAAAGGTATGAAGCAAATTAATTTGGTTTGTTGATTTTCATGAACCTACTATTAATTGGTTTCTATGGTATGTTGTAATCAAATTTTTTTGAACACGTTTCAAACGTCAGCGCCTAAAGCTTGATTTATTAAAAACATTGGAAATAAAAGAGAAAAGCTGTTTGGATTGACATCCTACTCCTTAATAAAAACTTTAGAAAATTCACATTTTTAAAATGTCTGTACGTAAGCTCTATTTTGTATTTTTCAATGTCGTTAGAAAATCTATTAAAAAGTACTCCATCAAAATTTACATTTCGAACTTAAAAAATAAATAAATTACTGGCAATAAAAAAGTTAACAAATAAAATTAGATATAAATCGAATAATAAATAACAAATTTAAATATTATAATTTGTGCTTTAACTTGCCATATTTTAAAAATTGCTTATAAATTTATAAAGTTGTTAAGCAATACAGCAAACGAAAATCACATACAAATTACTATTTCGAAATAAAATAATATTTCAGTTTGAACTTTTTATATTAATTTACTTGATTTCTCGAGAGACGATAAACTTCGTTTTATTTTTATTCACAAAATTGCTTTCTATATTTGATGCTTATGTTATTTGATTTTAATTTTCTTTACGAGCTTTTCTAAAAACAATATATTATATTCATACAAGCGGATGTATAATAACTACAGGGTGGTCCGAATTGATTGTAGGAAACTTAAAGAGTGGAAAGTATAAACTATATAGTATATAAACTATGGACTAAAAGTGCCCCTTAGCGGAGCTAGCGGCCCCTAAAGGTGCTCCTCAAAAACCAGTTTTTTATTTTTAATTCCTAAACAAAAAGTTATTCAAATGAAATTTGGTAAACATGTTCATCATTTCAAAGTGGTCATTTGGGAATTTTTTCAAAAGGTTTGACAAGTTTAAATTTTGTTAAGTTGTAACTTTAGGATATTCTGATGCAGCTCATATCATAGCTCCTACTTTTTCCTTAGAAAAGCTTTTCTTGACGTTTCTTTTTATTTTGCGTAGTTTTGAGATATCGTCATTTTTACAAACTAATACATGATGAAAAAAATTGCGTTAGAAACCAAATTTTATTAATTAAAGATAGCCATGTGACTAATGCTACATTCGTTTATTATTGTTTACTGTCTGTCATTTTAACTTTTAAATAAAAGTTAAAAACTTCAAAAAAGATGTAAGTAAGATAAAGATGTAAGTAAGAAAAATGCCTGGAATAACATTTTCAAATGCGGAATACGCAGATATTCATTTTGTGTATGGATACTGCAACGGGAACGCAGAAGAAGCAAGTCGAGAGTACGGAAGAAGATTTCCCAACAGAACATGCCCTAATCTCCGAGAATTTATTGGTACCCATTAGAAGTTTCGTGAATGTGGCTTAAGAAAGACTCCAAGAAATGAAGACACGAGAAATGAAGAACAACGAAATGATACTTTAAATGTATTTAATGAAGATAACCGAGTAAGCACTCGAAATGCTGTTCGACTATTACGGCAAAAACATGTTACAGTGTCAAAAAGTAAGATTTTACGGGTACTCCACAAGGATCAAAGAAGACCGTACGACCTGCAACTGATTGAAGATTTACTTCCAGAAGATGGCTCTTAACATCTTAATTTTTGTTGATGGATGTTAAATTCCATAGATGGAAACCATTTATTTCCAAGAAAAATTATTTGGACTGATGAGTCAACGTTTACACAAAGAGGGAAAGTAAATTTCTACAATTTACATGTGTGGGCTTACCAAAATCCCCGCATTCCTTTCAAACCTAATTTAGTGTTAATGTTTGGCTAGGAGTTCTTGGTGATAATTTAATTGGGCCTTATTTCTTACCATCTCTACTAAATTCAGAGCGTTTCTTAGCCTTATTGGAAGAAGATTTTCCCAATTATTTTGAGGACGTTCCTCTACACGATAGAGTCCAATCATGGCTTCAAATGGATGGTGCGCCCCCACACTATGGCAGAAGAGTTCGGGAGTGGTGTGACACACTTTTCCTCAAAGGTGGATTGGGCGTATGCCTAGGGCGCCAGATCAGGGATACATTCTAACCAAGGACCAGCTATCTGACCGCCCCGCTCTCCGGATTTAAATATCTTGGATTATTTTGTTTGGGGTACTGTTGCGGGTTTGGTTTAACAGAATCTTATTATTACGAGAGATGAGCTAATGCATTTAATTGAAAACGCATGTGAAACATTGCGCAATAATAAGCAACAAATATTAGCTGCCGTAAACTCCATATTTAAATTAATTAATTAATTTAAAATTAATTTAATTCAGTCTTTTTTCCATTTCAATCTTTGCAATTTTACATCATGTATTAGTTTATAAAAATGACGATATCTCAAAAACTACGCAAAATAAAAAGAACGTCAAGAGAAGCTTTTCTAAAGAAAAAGTATGGGCTATGATATGAACTGCATTAGAATATCCTAAAGCAAAATGTGTGTCTGACGACATCTCGTGTAAGAACATTGACACGTATGATTAGTATAAACTAAGAAAATGCCAACAGTTAAATGTAAGGACATGTGTGCGTTTACGTGCATATCGCTATCTAAGTAACAGCTTCAATGCCTTAAACGCACGGTGTCGATAAAGCCAAGTAAAAAACTTGTACAGAAGCATTACACGCAACGAAAGAACACCTGATGCTGCATTTCGCTCTTATTATGAGCTCATCAGAGGTGTGCGTTTAAGGCATTGAAGCTGTTACTTAGATAGCGATATGCACGTAAACGCACACATGTCCTTACATTTAACTGTTGGCATTTTCTTAATATCCTAAAGTTACAGCTTAACAAAATTTAAACTTGTCAAACTTTTTAAACAGCTCCCGGATATTTCCAGATTTTTTCAAAAATTGAAAAAATTTCAAATAACCACTTCGAATTGCTAAACATGTCTACTAAATTTCATTTGAATAACTTTTTTCGTTTTTCGCAATTAAAAATAAAAACTGGTTTTTAGTAAGTTTATATGACACTTTAGCTTTAATTTTTGATGTATTTTCGATCCTTTAAGTTTCCTTAAATAAATTCGGACCACCCTGTATAACGATGATTTATATGTCACAGATGAAAATGAAAAGTTTTCTATAAGCCTGCTAAATCTGCTTTAATTACCTAAATCCAAGTTGTCTTATGCAAAAAATGTATTATTAGTTATTACTAGTCTTATCTCCCACGTATTTGTTAATATTTTCTCAATCAATAAGAAACCATAACTAACCATCAATAACTATTAGTTTGCACGTTTGTTTAGTTTATTGTTTAACTGATTTGAATAATTTATGAACTAAATAGTAAATGATTTCACGGATAGAAAAATTAAAAAAAAACAACACTTAAGATGAACAAAACAATTAAAAATTCAAAATAAAAAATAGTACACCTACAAACAAACCATTACCGGGTACACTGAAGAAATTAAGAGATAGAAATTGGAAAATGATTATAATGGGTGGTGTTTTCTGCATTATTGCTTGATTTTTTGTTGGTTTTTATGTGTTTTATAATCTTATTAATTATCCCAACACTTGCGTCTTTTTTTAGGAGTTGATAAAAAAGGATTCCTACGTTTCGAATGGCTAGGCCAATCTTTTTCAAGGCAGTTAAAAAAAAAAGATTGAGCTAGTTAGTCGAAACGTCAGCACAATTAAGGAATGGAATCCATTATTACGAACTTCTAAAAGAAAGGCCCAAGCGTTGGAATAATTAGCAAGATTATAAATTAATAAGGACTTTCAACATCAATAGTTATGTGTTTTGTTTATTACTAGTACTTGTAGGATCTTTACACCTAATCTGTATTCAAAAACTAATTCAAATACAATTCTAAAAAAATCTGTATCTATCCAGTGTAAAATTCCATAAAATTGGCATAGAGAGACTTTGGAGTTAAAAGTTCACGAACTTTATTTTTAAAGCAATATTGGCTCAGTATTATGATGTGAATGTTTTACAATATTGGAATGATATGTGAACACAATTGGGAATTGTGTTTTTGCAAGAAGAGATTGTTGGTTTTCAAAAAAATAAACTGCAATAATATATAAATAGCGGTTTACAATCTCATAATAGCTTATCAACAAAACATTTGCCCTTATCAAAACGACGATAAATACAGTGTAAAAACTTTAACTGGAATAAAATTTATAACTACGATATAAGCGATTTTCTCAAAAACTCCCGAATTGTTTTTTTGCCCATATTTCTATGCATATGGTTTTTGTTTTATCTGTTTCCGGAAGTACTTAGTCACCTCCTACTTTTTTTTTTCAAATGGAATGCAAAACACTATTTATTTTGTGAATATTGCAAAGCCCACGTGACAAAAAAATTTGCCTTGAAAGTGTAAATCGATGATGAATGTATCCCTTACGCTTTGTTTCTGGTGTGACTTGCCGTTTTTCATGCCTAATACTCGTATGTTGTTAAAGGTGTTTAATGTCGTTCGGTTTTGTTACATAGATTTTACTCTTGAGATATCTCGACAAAAAATCAAAGGAAGTAAAATCGGGAGATCTCGCCGGCTACTTAATGTGACCTCTTCTACTAATCTATGAATATGGAAATTCCTAGAATCGTTAGATCTTAGCTTTATTCGTATGGTACATTTTACATAATGTATTGTGATGTAAGTATTATGTATGGTGCCCTAGAAGATCAGTATAAACCTGTATAGTGTGGTGACAATGTGCAATTGTGGATTGGTTCGTCTTGACAATGCATTTGCTTCAAAATTTAAGAAAACCACTAAAACCTAAACATGTCAACCCTTACCCACATTAGTATTCATTTGTAATAATATTAATTAAGTGTGTAAACATTATAGAAGGTAAATAAGAACATAAAATATAACAGCATAGCCATTGCATCACGACAAATAATCGACCGGTCCAATCGCCAGTCACGACAACGACGAAAAAAATAGGTAGGTTAAAGAAATAGCAAAAAAATAATGGAAAAACAGATAATCAGGATAAAGAATACAAAATATTGCTGAACTTTAGATGTTCTTCAGATTCGTAAACCATAATATAGCTTCATCCGTTACATTTTGAATGTTTATGAACCCTCCTTTAAACTTCGTTAATTTACAATCCTCCACAATATGTTCAACGGCCTCTGGTTCGTTTCCCCAGTCACAATTTGGATTAGAAATCACACTCCAGGTGCAGGTGGTGAACTTTGATAAGGTTATATTTTTTCATAAGTACATTTGTACAGGGTGTTCCGATAAGGAGACGGAGCGGCCGTATCTCGACAATGGTAAGGCCTAGAGGCTTGGAAAAAAAATCCTTATATATAAAGTGGCCAAGAGAAAAGGCTGGAAATTATTTTGAAGTTCGTCAATCGACCGTAAGGTGGCGCAAATGCTATGAAGGAACATAAACTTCATGCTATCTCGGAAAGTTGGACGATAAGCCCCAACTTTGAAGGTATAGTTTTATTGCTTGTGTTATACGGCATCATTTTGTTTTGAAATTTTTCCGTATCTGTCATAATAAGAGAGGGGAATGTCAAATCATTTTTCAGTGTTTGAATTGCAATATCTTCTGAACCATTGAAGCTATTGAAATATTTTTGATATCGTTTGAAAGAGAATTTTATGGTATTTTAAGAAAATATTTTTGTTGAATCATCTAGTTTGAAACATACAAACTAGAGGCGTTATCAACAACATTACATATTTTTGTGATTTTTAGCATAAGGTAAATATGACGGTAGTGTTTTATTTACAGATTCTTAGCCGTTATGTAGTCAGCTATATTTTAGTGAAAACCGCATGGCGATATCTCCATCCGTTCTAGATTTATAGGGAAAATCTAGGAAATTGAACTACCTCAATCGGATAAAGTTACCTTAGCGAAATATAAACCGTTACTATCGTAACGCTACTTTAAATATATTTGACATTCGTCAAAAGTTTCTGTCCCTTACATTACATTACCTCTCAAATCTATTTTTGAAACAATATGACATTTTCTAACGCGGAAGCGTATATGTTACGAATATATTTTCAATCTTTTGAAAATGCTGCAATTGCGGCCCGACAATATGTAATACAATTTCCACGAAAAAGACATTTTTTTCGAGAAGTGTTTTCAAGATTAACTAGGCGATTACGGGAGACTGGCAATGTGCAGCCCATTCAAGTAGATGTAAGAAGTCGTAAAAAACGTACGGAGGAAAACATTACTAACGTTTTGGCCTATGTGAGAATGAGAATATTATTTGTCATCATTTATGGGTCGTATTATTACCTATAAAACGCTTTCAATTGCTATTGAGATTACTGCGTCGCTAATTATTAGCTGACATACGAATCAAATATTTAAAAAAACCTCCTGCAACCAGGCACAAGTGATTTGTGCTTCCTTCATTTCATTGTTATTACTGATGCTCCTTCTTTTTATATTGTTGTTATTACTGATGTTTCGTTTCTTCCATTTTATTGTTATCATTGATGTTTTGTTTCTTTTATTTTTATTGTTATCAGTAATGTTCCGTTAGCCCGTTGGCTTTTTAAATAAATTACGTTTTATTACGTTTTTTTTCTATAAATCGAAAACAAATGAAGACGTCGCAATGTGCAGCATTTTCAAAACATTGAAAATATATTCGTAACATATCATACGGTTCCGCGTTAGTAAATGTCATAGTGTTTCAAAAATTGATGTAAGATGTAATCTAAGTGACAGAAACTATCAGACTTTACTTTTGACGAATGTCAAATATATTTAAAGTAGCGTTACCATAGTAACTGTTTGTATTTCTCGATTTATCCAATTGAGGTAGTTTAATTTTCTAGGTTTTCCCCTATAAATCGAGAACGGATGGAGATATCGCCATGCGGTTTTCACTAAAATATAGTTGACTTCATAACGGCTAAGAATCTGTAAATAAAACACTACTGTTTTTTTAATATTTCCCAAAAATCACAAAAATATGTAATTGTTGTTGATAACGCCCTCTAGTTTGTATGTTTCAAACTAGATGATTTAACAAAATATTTTCTTAAAAGACCATAAAATTCTCTTTCAAATGATATCAAAAATATTTCAATAGCTTCAATGGTTCAGAAGATATTGCAATTCAAACACTGACAAATGATTTAACCTCTCTCTCCTTATTATAACAGATACGGAAAAATGTCAAGACAAAATGATGCCGTATAACACAAGCAATAAAACTATAACTATATATTTTAAAGTTGGTGCTTATCGTCCAACTTTCCGAGATAGCATCAAGTTTATGTTCCTTCATAGCATTTGTGCCTCCTTGCGGTTGATTGACGAACTTCAAAATAATTTCTAGCTTTTTTCTTCGCCACTTTATATATAAGGATTTTTTTCCAAACTTCTAAGCAATGGTAAATTGTCGAGATACGGCCGCTCCGTATCCTTATCAGGACACCCGGTACTTGAAAGGTCAAAGGTGAGACATTAAGTGAACAATAGGGTCGTAGATAGAGAATGAACGAGAGACGGAGAAAATCTTGATTAGAAGACAGTTGAGTACTCTTGGATAGTTATAAAAATCATACAAGAAATTATATTGCGACTTAAATAAAAATGTTATATTCATTTTATTTGAAAACGTAGCCAAGACCCTGAGATCAATCAAAATAAAAACAAAGTTATAAATCAATCTTAAAAGTGAAAATTTTATTAGAATTAAAATCTTAAATTACAACACGATCCATCGCAATATGTTGCTCCATCAAAACTACCACCCTAGAATACTTTTTATATACCTATTATATCAGCCCATTGACTTTTTGCGGGAAATGAGTATACATTTCTCGCATTTAATGAATGTAATGAGCAGCCCAATAACGACAATTTTGACGATTAATTTTACCATCTAATGTGTAACTACTTCCTCTGTAAAAAGGATTGTTACTAATGAAATCTGGTTATTATAGATCTGATTCATCATTTGCTTGAAAAATTCGATTTGACTGTTTGGGTCATTCTTCGTTAATTTTTGCCTGGTTACATACATACTAATTGGTAGTAAATCCATAGACTGTTCTTGAAATAACTGAGCAACTTCACCTGTTAGCATAACCAAACATCATTAGAGTATTGATACGGAGATTTTCGGTTAAATACAGTACTTTAGAAACTACTTTGACAAGCGTGTGTGACTGATTTGATGACTGTTATGATCACTTGTAACTAATCATCCAAAAACATGTCAAAGACATACAACTTTACGCATTTATTTTACAATAAGGCCAAAAGCAATCTAGGACTGTAGAAAACATATGATAAAAGCCGACACGTGTTCAACTTAAACTTGATTTTAATTTTTTTATTATGTGGGATTTAAATATTTAAGAAATAAATAGTGTGTTGTATTTTTTGAGAAGAAAAAAAAACTCGGAAGTGGCTGGACACTGACGGAATTTTTTGCTAACTTTTCCTATGTTAAAGTTATGAATTTTATTCCAGTTAAAGATTCCACGCTATATAAATAATTATAGCTATCAGTAAAAGTATTAATTTCGTCAACAAACTCTAGGAGTGAAGATTATTTAAAGTTGGGATCTCAGCCAAAGTAATACTTACATAATATTGGGCTAATATTGCTTTTGTTGTCGGAAAAATATTGGTATTTATAATGCCAATTTTAAAACATTATGACCGCAATACTGAAGATAATTGGTTTAAAACGTACTCTTCACTTGTATCCAATATTGCACAAGCATTTATAATATTGGTTCTATGGTTCAATATTTATACCCATATTCACTTTCTTTGAAGAACTGACTTATTAAAATATAACATCCATTGGACGTGTTAATTTTAAACAAATAGAGTGTGTACATCAAAATTGTTTTATCCACAATCACCATATTATAGAGCTATTATTATGCCTTTATGAAACGTATTATAACACCTATAAAACACCAGTGTTTTATATTCCATAAAACATTAGTGTTTTGTAATATATAACATTCAAGAAAAAATTTGCAGAAAATTTAGTAATTATTTATTAACATTAATATTAACATTCACTTTAACATAGTAACAAGTAAACTTATGTATGAATGTAAGCTTCCGCGGCTGTTGTCACTAAGGTTATTATCTTCCGGGTTGAACCGTGTTCGTCCTTCCTTCCTACGTTCTCTGCTTGACGTTTCGCTAACCATGCTGTTAGCTTCTTCAGAAGTTACTCTAAAGACTGATGTTGTTGTCTTCTGCTCCTCGTTATATACCTATGTTCCGTTACGGTTGGTAGAAGTCGATCAGTGACAGGTGGTTGGGTTTCGATGGTTGGTTGATCTTCTGTTTGGTATGTATCGACTAATTTTGTGGCGACATTTGTTTTCTTTGTTTTTGTGAAGGTTAGTTTCCACGTGTTGCTTAATCGGTAACCGTCTTCTCGATTGAAGTTGTTTTTATTTTTCATAATTTCTAAGGATTTTCTGATTATCCTTGGATAGTAGTTGTTAGTCCTTGATAGAACTTTAGCTTCCTCGAAGTTGATGATGTGTTTTCCTTTTTCGTGTAGATGTTCTGCGATTGCTTATTTATCTACCGCGCTGGACTTGGCATCTCGGTGATGTTCTTTTAATCTACATTTTATGTTGCGTCGGGTTTGACCAATGTAGACCTTTCCACATGAACAATCAATTTGTAGACCCCTTTTGTTGAGAGTTTCGGCAGGTTATCTTTATTAGAAGGTAGTAGTTGCTGGATTTTCTAACCGTTCCAAACCTGACACCGATATTCTTCTTCTCCAATAATTTTCTTAATTTGTCAGTTACTCCAGCAATGAATGGCAAACGAGCGTAGGTGGTGACCTGTTCCTTCTCTTTTCGGATTTCCTGCGACAGGCGGCTCTTATTTCTTTTCTGGTATAGCCGTTCTTCATTAGGGCTTGTTGGACGTGTCGAAGTTCTTCTGCCTTGTGAACCTCGTCAGGAATCTTGTTAGCTCTATGCAATAAAGTTTTGATTAGAGACCGCTTCTGCTGTGGATGATGGTGTGATGTGGCATGGAGGTATCGGTCGGTGTGTCTTTTACGATATACACTATGAGCCAACTTGTTGTTATCCCCTCGTTTCACTAGAACATCCAGGAAGGAAGCTCCTTATTCTCTTCTGTCTCCATGGTAAACTTGATCCTTTCGTGCTGAGTGTTGAGGTGTTAAGAATACAGTAAGTGCTTCTTTCCCATGAGGCCATATGACAAAGGTATCGTCCACGTATCTGAACCAGCATTTCGGTTTCTGTTCGCTGGATTGAATGGCTTCTTGCTCGAATGCTTCCATAAAGATATTCGCAATAACCGGTGATAATGGTGATCCCATGGCTGCACCTGATTTTTGTTTGTAGAAATCTCCGTTCCATAGAAAGTAAGTTGTATTCAGACATATTCTTGCTAGCTCTGGTATTTCTTCTCTTAACCCATGGGTTGTGCACAGTTGTTTTATGATGTTATGTGTATCGTCGACTGGTACGTTAGTGAATAGCGATTCTACATCAAAACTAACTAGTATATCGTCATTGGTTACTTCCAGAGTCATCAGTAATTCGACGAAGTGTTCGGAGTTCTTCACAAAAGATTCAGTTCTTCCCACGTACGGTTGTAGAAACTTAGCCACGTAACGGGCCAGTTCATAAGTTGAGATCCACATGTGCTGACAATTGGCCTTAGGGGTTACCAAATTTGTGAATTTTTGGTAATCCGTATAGTCTAGGTGGTCTGGTCCCAGAAGGTAGCAGTTGACGATGTTGATCGACTGGTATACTGAATGTTTGATTGCGGCTCTCGTTTGTTTTCAATTTTGTTGGTTGGATCTCCTTTTAACTTGGTGTAAAGTTGTGGTTCCAGTAGCAATTTGATTTTCATTTTGTAGTCTTCGGTGTTCATGACTACTGTAGCGTTGCCTTTATCTGCGCGTGTCACCATGATTTCTTGATTGCTTCTGAGTTCTTTTAATGCAATTTCTTCTGCGCGAGTGATGTTCCTACGTGGAGCTTTAGAACGTTGTAAAATCCGGCAAGTCTCGTGGCGTATTTCCTCTGCTTCTTCAACTGAAACTTTCTGATGACACTTTCCACTTCTGCTATTATCTCTTCTGTGGGTATCTTGCTTGGAGCAATGGCGTAGTTCATCCTTTTGACAAAATTAATATGCAGTCTTCGGTGAGTGGATAGTCCGACAAGTTTACAACTGTTTTGTTTTCGTCCAATTTATAGCTGGTTTGCTGGTGGTTGGTACTCAATTTCTCAAACTTCTTGATATGGCTGTTAGTGGTTGATTGTAGGTGGTATTCCCAAGTAAACTTATTTGCAATATCAGGATTTACATTTACACAAACCACGTTTGAGGAAGACTGCATCAGCGGAGATCTCTTGCATTGTGCTGGATTTTCCTTGAATTTTTCTAGCAATATCGATCTTATTTGACTTGCTTTCTTCTATATACCCCTTAACAACACTAGATGACCTCCACCTCGTGCCTCTTAAGAGTGAGAATATCACCACCAGCATTAGCCAACAGAGTCGCCGAAGAACGGCGCATACTATGGCCCGTTAGGATTTAGCGTCTAGAAGTTTTAAGAAAAAGCAATCTGTAAGGGGATTCTGGAAATAGTGTTAATTCCCACAGGTTGCACGGTGCATTTTGAATTTATATATCGCAAAAAAAAATTTTCGCTGCAAAATAGTACTTTTAGGACGTAGGCGTATGTATTTCTTGCATATCTCCATAACATTAACAGAGAATCCTTCGTCTATTACAGTAAAACTTCTTGACATATTGGTCTTTGTTTCTGGGATGGACACGTAGATAAAAGATCCTTTATCTTTCACATGTTCAATATTTAAGTTTATCAGTTCATTGCATCGTAAACCTCCACAAACACCCATTATGACAGCATCCTAGAAATATTTAAAATAATTAAGATACCAATACAAAAGAAAAGAAAATTGGTTGTACCTTCATCATTAAGTACTTTTCATCAAATGCTGTTTTCAAAAATTGTTCGATGTGTCCCCTCTCAAGCACTTTTGCCTTCTTTGCCTTGTAGTTTTTTGATTGGCTCTTGAGATAAGCAATTAATTTGCCGTATTTTGATATGTCAATATTTCTATGTACATTCAAAGTTGCTCTTAACATTGAATATTTCGTCCACATCGACGAGGAGGCAAACTTGCTTCTTACATTTAAAAAATAAGCCAACAGGACGTCCTCGTTTATGGTGTTTGCACCTCTTTTCTCTCTCCATTCATTAATGGTAGCAAATTATTTTATGTATGCATCTTTCGATTTGGCCGGCAACAGTTGCAGGGTTACTTCTTCAGCTTCTGCTTTAATTTCTACCGGCAAAGAATCACTTTCTGACATTTTTCAAAACGACGCACACAAACGATTTCTAATTTTTTCACAAATATTGTTTTAATAAACAAGCATCCTAGCAACTAATAATGCAAAGCCGCCCAAAGTTTCACTAAATTTTCTAATATTTGCTATTACATTGAAATTTTAGAACTGTCAGATTACTTATTTTCAATTAAATTGGTTTGATTGTGGATAAAATCTTGTATTGCATTCGTGTTTTAGTGGCATATTATCCCCTTAAGAAAAATTCTTGGGTGGATAATCTGCCTACTAAAACACATATACAATAAATAGCTATTATTTTAAAAAAAATTGTTATACAGGGTGTTTCATTAATCAGTACAGAAAATGAAACTGGAGATTCCTTGCAAAATTTAAAGGGGGTTTAACACAAAAAAAAATTTCCTTAAAGCCTCCCCTGAAGAGTTACAGCCCCTTAAAGATGTGTAAAAAATTCACATTAATCGATTTTTTTCTGAAATGACTTGAAATAAAAAAAAGAAATCTAAACATTCAAATACTACTAAGCCTCCATAATTTCATAATTTTATTCACCCTTGTTCTCTGCAAGGGGGTGAGTCTTACTACCCCTTAGAGTTTTTTACCAGAACTTTTAATTAATTTTTTTCAATTTTAAAATTCAGATTTTGGAGGGCCAATTCAATTAAAAACTTTTTGTCTCTTAAAAATTTCACGTAAACTCAATACTTTTTCACCAAAAAATAAATTAAGCGAACTTGCAGAATTCTTAATTAATAAGTTGCGTATGCAAGTTTGACATAAATAACAATATTATTATTAACTATCATTTTTAATTTAAATTAACAATATTATTTCAGAGAGTGTTCAAAATGGGCACCATTTTCTTGAATACAGGCTCTTATTCTTTTGAACAAATTTCCGTTAACGCTACCTAGCATTGCTACAGATTGTCTAACTCTTCAGGGGAGGCTTTAAGGAAATTTTTTTATGTTAAACCCCCTTTAAATTTTGCAAGGAATCTCCAGTTTCATTTTCTGTACTGATTAATGAAACACCCATATATGTTTCACAGGTGTTTTAATAGCATGAACTTTTTATTATCATGCAGTAAAATATGATACCAACATCATTTTAATTTAACAATTTCATTCTGATTTTTATCGTTTATAGTGTTTTAGATACTTGGCACGTTTTGCATTAATTAGACGAAGAGGATCGTTTACAAGCAAAAAAAAATTCAATACATTTTATTGTTTATTAATTAATTCTAAATGAAAAAAATGTTATACTTTATGTACCTATAATAATTAGTAACTGTTTAAAATTTTAAACTTTTTAATTGTCTGTTTAACAACGAATACCATAAAAAGTTAATGCATAAAGTTATACGCACCTGGATGAATAAATGTAATTAATTATTGCCCGTTTTTGTTCTGAAAAGTTTTTGCTTCTTGCTTAAATAACGTCTACGCAAATTAACGGTTTTTGTATTTTGAGTAACTTTCACGAATTGAACCATTTAAGAACATCTAAAATACCTTGAGAATTGTTTAATTTAAAACGTTTGTTTTATGAATTATGGTTAAAAAACTAAAAATTTCCCGCAACAATATTTAACAAGACAAAAATATTATGTGATTATTTATGTCTTTGTTTTTATATCGTCAAAAGAACTTGAGTCAAAACTTAATGACTTTTGTGCTCAACAAACTCTAAAAGATTTTAATGTCCAAGGTAAAAACAAGTTTATTTATATTCAAACAACATGAATAGTTGAAGTAATATGTTTTACTATAAGAGATGAAAGTTCGAATGATCTGAGTATCGTTCGTTAGCAAATTTCTGTCTCACGAAAAAAAGAACTCAATAAAATAATAAAAACGAGGATAATAAAATAAAAAAAATGTTCTTAAATTGGCCGAGATTTTATTGTTTGATTAATAACCACAAGTTTGAATGTGTTATGATTATTTTCAATTTGTTTTTAAATTGTCAATGTAATTTTATTAAAAAAGAAATTGTAATAATTGAAACTTCTCAACCAACACTGTTGACCCCGATCACAAGAAAACAATGTAAAATTGGTTAAAACAAATATTTTGTCAAACAAATAATCGTGAGTTTTAATGATTTATGTTTATTTTTATTTTGTTATTTAATTGTCTATATAGGTATAATTTAAAAAAAAATTGTAATAACTGTAACTTTTTAACCTATGTATGTCGTAAAAATGATGAAAATTGTGTAAGGTTAAAATCGATAACTAATATTTCATATGTATCTTCTTACTTTTGAAAACTAATTAAATTTATTTACATTGTTATGCAGTTTATTGAAATATTACATATTTTGAATGTTTTTTATTGCAGGCGTAGATAAAGTAATGTTCGTAATTCGAGCTGTAAACTTTTTCTATTCTCCCGTAATTTATTTGCAGTCGTGCAGACTCTCCTGTTTACATTTCTTTTTATGTAAACTACTATGAAAATCTCTTTTTGGAGGAACACTATTATTTCTATCTCCAGTCGGTCAAAGAATGCAATATATTGCTATTTAGCAATTCTATATGTACTTTACGATCAAAGAAGTTAAAAAAAAACCTTACCTACAATTTTTTGTGGTAGAATTTGTGACCAAACACACAAAACTTACTTAGTTTACCAAGGTCATTTAAAGGTAAACAAAATCACAAATAATATTGTATCTGTCAAGCAAGAGCTAATTACCTTGGTTTCGGATGTCATGTGACTTTATGTTTAAAAAATAGTTTAGTTATATTTAAAGAAAATCAAAAGTTTGATCAATTGATTTACCTTCGATTTCTTCTATACTGAAATTTCAAATGAATGTGCATTTCAACATCATCTTGTTCTTCTTCTTCTTCCTGTAGCTCCTAAGAATTGAAACGCGTTCTAAGACGTTTCTAAAGCGAAATAGATATCCGTGTTACTTCCATTACTTCTTCATTAATCTCAATCTTGTGCTTTTGGCCTGTTCTTATGATACGTTCTGTAGTTAAAAATTTTGTAACTCAATTTCCTTCCATGAGTTTTCTGGTCTGACTTGCCATTAAGTGCAACAAACGTGAATCAGAAAAGATAGCTCAACTAATAGGTAAGCTATTTTTAGATGTAAATAAAACTATAACTAACAAAATTGGTTCTATATTCTACGCCGTTCGACAACGGTTATAAATAAACCTAGATAAAAGACGAGTACAGAATCGGATTAAGCGGATTGCACCAACGACATCCTGACATTAAAAATCGGTCTTGGTTGAAAAGCCATATAGAAGAAAATATGAATGACACCATAAAATAAATGAGATAAATCTAATCTGATGCAGGAAAGAGATAAACGGTCAGTATTTTAGTCATTAGTTAACTTAAGTTTTGGGTTTTTTGTCATTGATCGAAGAGATCAGCTGTATAATACATATACAATTAATGGCACGGAAAAAGAAAGTGAAGAAAGCAAACTAATTTTCAAGTTACAAGAGATGAAAAACAAGCACAGCAAACCAAAGTACAAGTCTTTGAAAAAACAGTTGCTCAAGTTACAACAATGAATGACTTAATTGGTGTCAGACGACTAGGCAAGAAAACCGGAAAACCCATATTCGTGGAACTATCTAGTGGAAATATTGAAATTGTTAAAAATACTGAGTGGATCATAAACGAAGGATTTCCTAAGTAAATACAAGAAAATTGAAAAGAATTAGTGGTATAAGTAGAAAACGAAATGAAAAGGTTGCGGCGGAATGGAATATCTAACATGATACGAAGAAGAGATCGAAAGAATAAGAGAAACAACGAGGAAGGAAAACCAAAGTATAGAGAGCAGCAAGAAGGAAAATAAAAAATAGTTCCTCAAACAAAGAGAAGAAGAAATGTCGAAATATTCAATGGTCACGGACCCCAATGCAGTAAATGAACTAGCAGAGCTGAACAGATAGGAAGGAAAACGACTAGATACTTTACAAAATACTATGACCAGATGGAGAGGACGGAAACAAAACACTAACAAATGGACACAAGCAAAAATCAAAATCAACAGAGAAAGGAGTGGCAATAATGAACGATAAAACAAATAAAAATGGGGAGACATTTTCTGAATTTTTCAAGAAAATCGAGTAGTAATTGGAAGCACTCTGTTCCAATACAAAGATATTTACGAAGCAACATGGGTATTTCCAAATGGAGAATTTAAGAACCAAATAGAAGGATTGAACAAAAGAAAATGTGTTATGGATGTAAGAGCAATGAGAGCTGCTGACCACAACTTTGTCAGAGCAAAGATTAAAAAAAGCTTAAAAAAAATAAACATTATGCATCAAAAGACACCAAAGATAAGTACATACAAAACTTTTAGCAGAACTCAAGGAAATCTCGAATAATTCTTGCGAATTCACAGCAGATGATTAGACATAGTTCTTTAAGCCAACGCTTAGTTGGCGTTAATGGTATAAGAATCGAGTTTTTGTAAACTGTCTACTGATCTGTCGGTATATTTTTGATAGGTTACTATTAGGACGTGCTACTTTAGCACAAGATTGTGGCATATGGTGTCGCAACATTCGTAGATGTTGTACTCCATAGGACTTAAGCATTTTAATAAATACTTCAATTAAAAAATTGGTATAAAACAAAATTAAATCTAAATTTTTCTTCCCAATTTTAATCTAAATGGCGATACCATTACAAATAATTTCATTTTTTAAATATTTCTCTCTACAATCTTATATTATGATATATTGCTAATACTATATTGCGACAATATTACTATTTAATTAATATTATATCTGTCGAGCATTTGGATGTGTGTATCATATGACCAAATGGCATGATTATTCAGAAACGAACAACAAAATACATGAGAAAATTTAAATCAAACGGAGCATGATGACCTAAATTTAGGGAGTTCTCGACATATTGATGAAAAGTTAATTTTCAAAGTAGTGTTAAAGATATTTTTTCTAATTTTGACACATGAAAAAACCTTTGAACATATCAAAGTAGGTGTCCAAAAATAAAATACGTTTTGAAAATGGTAACCACGGTAATATCGGTCACACTAGATTAAAATTTTAATTCTAAATAAGTATTTCCTTTTTCAAACTTTTTTTTTCAAAATTAGATAAAACGTTGTATGTAACACATAACGAAACTAAATTTTTTGTAACTCATTCAGCATTGCGGGTCCTCGCTATACTCATCCCGCAATTATCACATCCGTTACAAAAAATTATGCGTTTTGTCACTGGTGACATAAATAGCTATTACGAAAAGTTTCTGTCTGAATGAAAAAAATGATTGTTTTTAAAATTTTTATTTTTATTGTTTTATTTGTTTTTTTTATAGCAGATGTCGTCTTGTTGAATTAGGAGGTACATCTAGTAGAACTTTAATCAGAGGGGTAGATAAAATAATAACAAGGGTAGATAAAGTTAATTTAGTTCACTATGTAAATGATGTAACATGATTAACAAAATACATTGAGGTGCAAAAGTCTGGAACATCACTTTCAACAAGAAAACGGTTTATTTGTCAACAAAATTCCTTTTATTTAACAACAAAAATTTGAATAATTACTAATCGAATACTCGACATTCAACTAACCGTTTCTGAGTTGTGACGTAATCATCCACATTTTCTGAAACATTATTTATGGTTTTAGTAGAACATTGAAATTTAATTTGACCGTAATTAAAAAATCTGAGAAAACACGTAAAAACGAAAATCAAACAATAAAAATAATTAAACAAAATGGCGGAACTACCAACAATTTGTTTCTTGGCAATACGCAAACCTGGGGAGTTATTTAACGATTTTTGGTTCTGATTCGATTTTTAGCATTTAGGCATATTGTAGTTTGCTCGGATACACCTTTGAGTTCAAGTAGCCCTACAAAAAGTAATCCAGGTCGGGAGGTAACTTCTGCATTAAAAAAATTCTAACCACATTGTTTGAATGCGGTGGGGCGCCGGCATGTTGAAATCAAATTTACAGATATCGAATCAAATAGAATTTCTTTGTTTGGGTGCAATTTTGTAACTGCAGGGAAAAGTAGTCTTTTAAAAAGTGCACGTATCTTACACCAGTAAGATTTTTTAAAAAATATTGGCCTTAATATCGTCTATTTTACAATTACAGCCCAGATTTTAACTATTGTGTGTGGTTATTCATGATCCATTTGGGATTTTCCTTGGACCAATAAAAAATAACTTAACTAGATAAATGAACGGCTGATGGAATTCTGGATTGCCATTACACATTTCCGTAATATTTTTCCAGAGTTGCAATCACACTCATCTTTGTTCAATTGTTAAGCTAGGTTGGATTTTGTGTGGCTGTAATTTTTTATTGGTAAAGAAACAAAGCATCGATGTTTTGCCAGCCGAGTTGAAGCTTTAAGATTTCTTATAATCATTTATCTTTGTGTTGTCAACTTTAGGACAACTGCATCTTGAGCGATTATTTATAGTTTCACAGATTTACAGTCCAGTTTTCCGAAATATATTTTCATGAATGTAAGCTTTCTCGGCTGTTGTCACTAAGATTATTATCTTCCGGGTTGAGCCGTGTTCGTCCTTCCTTCCTACGTTCTCTGCTTGACGTTTCGCTAACCATGCTGTTAGCTTCTTCAGAAGTTACTCTAAAGACTGATGTTGTTGTCTTCTGCTCCTCGTTATATACCTATGTTCCGTTACGGTTGATAGATGTCGATCAGTGACGGGTGGTTGGTTTTCGATGGTTGGTTGATCTTTTGTTTGGTATCGACTAATTTTGTGGCGACATTTGTTTTCTTTGTTTTTGTGAAGAGTTGGTTTCCACGTGTTGCTTAATCGGTAACCGTCTTCTCGATTGAAGTTGTTTTTATTTTTTATAATTTCTAAGGATTCTCTGATTATCCTTGGATAGTAGTTGTTAGTCCTTGATAGAACTTTAGCTTCTTCGAAGTTGATGATGTGTTTTCCTATTTCGTGTAGATGTTCTGCGATTGCTGATTTATCTACCGCTCTGGACTTGGCGTCTCGGTGATGTTCTTTTAATCTACATTTTATGTTGCGTCCGGTTTGACCAATGTAGACCTTTCCATATGAACAATCAATTTGGTAGACCCCTTTTGTTGAGAGTTTCGGCAGGTTATCTTTATTAGAAGGTAGTAGTTGCTGGATTTTTCTAACCGTTCCAAACCTGACACCGATATTCTTCTTCTCCAATGATTTTCTTAATTTGTCAGTTACTCCAGCAATGAATGGCAAACGAGCGTAGGTGGTGACCTGTTCCTTCTCTTTTTTGAATTTCCTGCGACAGGTGGCTCTTATTTCTTTTCTGGTATAGCCGTTTTTCATTAGGGCTTGTTGGACGTGTCGAAGTTCTTCTGCCTTGTGAACCTCGTCAGGAATCTTGTTAGCTCTATGCAATAAAGTTTTGATTAGAGACCGCTTCTGCTGTGGATGATGGTGTGATGTGGCATGGAGGTATCGGTCGGTGTGTCTCTTTTTACGATATACACTATGAGCCAACTTGTTGTTATCCCCTCGTTTCACTAGAACATCCAGAAAGGGAAGCTCCTTATTCTCTTCTGTCTCCATGGTAAACTTGATCTTTTCGTGCTGAGTGTTGAGGTGGTTAAGAAATACAGTAAGTGCTTCTTTCCCATGAGGCCATATGACACAAAGGTATCGTCCACGTATCTGAACCAGCATTTCGGTTTCTGTTCGCTGGATTGAATGGCTTCTTGCTCGAATGCTTCCATAAAGATATTTGCAATAACCGGTGATAATGGTGATCCCATGGCTGCATCTGATTTTTGTTCGTAGAAATCTCCGTTCCATAGAAAGTAAGTTGTATTCAGACATATTCCTGCTAGCTCTGGTATGTCTTCTCTTAACCCATGGGTTGTGCACAGTTGTTTTATGATGTTATGTGTATCGTCGACTGGTACGTTAGTGAATAGCGATTCTACATCAAAACTAACTAGTATATCGTTATTGGTTACTTCCAGAGTCATCAGTATTTCGACGAAGTGTTCGGAGTTCTTCACAAAAGATTCAGTTGGTTTGCTGGTGCTTGGTACTTAATTTCTCAAACTTCTTGATATGCCTGTTAGTGGTTGATTGTAGGTGGTATTCCCCATGTTCGTAGCTGATGCGATCTATGGTGTTCCATGTTTCTTTATCCAGTATGCTGCTCAGTTGTAGATGTAGCTGGTATAGTTCTGTTGACGTTATATGCAGTTGATGGTAAGTATAACGTACTCTTTCTCGAGTGACTGCCTTCTCACATGTTTGATGATTCTTCTTGCACGATTTGTTGCAATATGATGGCGAATTTTCACAAAAGTAGGCTTCACCTCCTGGTCTTGGCATCGTCGAGGGAATAACAACAAGTTGGCTCATAGTGTATATCGTAAAAAGACACACACCGACCGATACCTCCATGCCACATCACACCATCATCCACAGCAGAAGCGGTAGATTAAAAGAACATCACCGAGACGCCAAGTCCAGAGCGGTAGATAAATCAGCAATCGCAGAACATCTACACGAAAAGGAAAACACATCATCAACTTCGAGGAAGCTAAAGTTCTATCAAGGACTAACAACTACTATCCAAGGATAATCAGAGAATCCTTAGAAATTATAAAAAATAAAAACAACTTCAATCGAGAAGACGGTTACCGATTAAGCAACACGTGAAACCAACTCTTCACAAAAACAAAGAAAACAAATGTCGCCACAAAATTAGTCGATACCAAACAGAAGATCAACCAACCATGGAAAACCAACCACCCGTCACTGATCGACATCTACCAACCGTAACGGAACATAGGTATATAACGAGGAGCAGAAGACAACAACATCAGTGTTTAGAGTAACTTCTGAAGAAGCTAACAGCATGGTTAGCGAAACGTCAAGCAGAGAACGTAGGAAGGAAGGACGAACACGGCTCAACCCGGAAGATAATAATTTTAATATATTTTCAATTTTGTTTACTGTCGAGCGATTAATCAGAGGATCGGCATCATCATATCATCATTACCCATCCAGTTGTCGGATATAGAACTTTTCTACATTTCTTCAAATGTACTTATTTTGAGCAGCTGCAACTCAGTTGTGGCGATCTTTTTAAATTACCAGTCCGTCGGGCAGGTGGACTCCCTCGACTTTGATTGTTAGTTCATCTTCCATTTGTGCGTCGGGCTACATTCCCGGCCTATTACCACTTCAGTTTGGGTACCCTTTCCACTACATCTTCTACGCTAGTTCTTATTCTCAACTTTATTTCCAACATTGGTCTCTCCATCTGTCGTTGAGCTATACCCAGTTTTCTTATTCACGTTTTTTATGGTGAGGGTTTCCACTACGTAGGTGACTGGTAGGACATACACGTTAAAGGCTCTCCTTTTCAAACGTACATGGATGTTATATTTGAAGTTTTTCATATGGTATCCATCGAATATTTATTTTTTTTTCGGGAGTTTGGTTATCTCTACTAATTTTTATTTCGTGTCTCAGATATGCGTACTTTTCGACTAGCACAATTACCGTTCTTCCAATGTTCAATCTCACTATCTCTATCGCAATTTTCAATTCCTGAAGCATTTGCTTAGGTTCACCCAGATTGTCTGTAATCAATACTACGTCGTTCGCAAACCATAAGTTGTTTAGTTTTTCTCCATCTATATTAATTTCTCTGTTTTTCAAGTTAAAGTTTTAAAAGCGTATTTAAGGCCTGCTACGAATAATTTAGGTGGCGTAGTGTTGCATGTCTTTTGAAAGTCTATAAATATTAGTACTAGTAGTCGGTTGTATTCAACGGTGGTTTCTATTAATATTATTAAGCATTCGGCTGGTAGAAATAGAACTTTTCTTTCAATCTAGGTGTTACTATTCGAGTTATATGTGGTTGAGCAAGCTAACCGGTCTGTAATTTTCTAGCTTTGTTATATTCCATTTTTTTACAGGAGGATGGTTACTGCATTGTTGCCAGGTGCTCTGTTATTATTCATTCTCTTAGAGCGGATCGGAAGCTGATTATGTTTCCGAGCGCAACTGGAAATTTTATTTCCGATTTGGTATTGAAATCTCCATATATGACTGTATAATGTGTTTTATTTTCTTTCTTTGCTGTAGAGATGTTTTCATAAAATAAGTCTATCTCATGATCACTGTAATCCGTGTACCCAGTCAATAGAGCAAATAATAAGTAAATTTTTGACAAAAGTAATAGTAGGATACCGCCTGCGCCATGTAATTGTAAATAGTATAAAGTACCTTAGATTCATGTTTTAGACCGAAAATTAATTGTCATTATATAGTTAATTAACATTTACAGGTTCGTCCCCAAAGTCCGCACCAAATGGGAAATTTATTTATTATGGGTTTTTCGATAAAAAGTTATTCTTTATAAAAGTTTAGGGGATGCCTAAAACTAAAAATGCACTAACAAAATGTGGCAGAAAACGCGTAATATACGAGGTGCATTCGGAAATTTGAAATTTGATTTTGAGCTTTTATTTCTGTAAATATCAAAAAATTTTATTTGAAAAAGTTGTTCAACATTAACAACTACATCAAGATTTGAAGTCACGGCTATTTAGAAGAAACTTGAATTTTTTTCAATTTTTTTAAAATGGTGGCTATAAGAAAAAAGATTTGCTTTAAATGATAATTAAACGACATCTTGTATACAACAGTTTATTTAAAAAAGCTTGTAATTTACAAATTGCCCAATTATTGTGCTAATTATGGTCAATTTTGTTATTTATTAGAAAAAACTTCAACATTTTTGGTGCAAAGTTCTTTTTTTTATTGACACCAAAAATTGCTCAAAACAAGTCAGTATCTTAAGAAGAATATGATTTTCTATAATATTGAGACACTAAACATCAAAATTAAATTACATCTCAGTATGATGTCTATCCCGCAATAGGCACAGTTCGATTCTCTTTATTGGAAATTGAAAAAAATTAAAAATTGTTCTAGATGGCCATGACATTAAATTTTGATGTTTTTTTAATGAAGAACAACTACTTTTTCAAATAAATTTTTTTGATATTTACTGAAATAAGGGCACTTTACTTTTACTCAAAATCAAATTTTTGAATGCACCTCGTATATTACGCGTGTTTTGCCACATTGTGCATTTTTAGCTTTAGAGGATGCACAAACTTTTATAAAGTCGAAAAACCCATAATAAAGAAGTTTTCCATTTGGTGTGGACTTTGGGGATGACACTGTATATGGAAAGAAACGTGTTTTTTTTCAACTTTTTTTTTGTGACTGAAAAGTAATAAACCAATGTTCATGGTGTAAAAAAAAAGTTATATAAGATAAAAATACCAATAAAATGAGCACTAATTTGACTCGATCAGGTGATAACTTTCCGAGAAAAATCGGACAAATTAAAACGTTTGGGTTTTTCTTTTAAAATTCGTAGACCCGTCATTTTTTGAGATGTAGGATAAATTTTTCAGGAAATAGGAAGTAATGATACGTACTTAGTGTGTGCAAAACTGTGCAATTGTCGGGCAATTAGTTTATGCACAATTGCGATTTAAATTTTTTAACGAAATACATTCAATCAAGGCTGAATGCTCGTGTGGTAGTGTGATTGTTAGAAATAAAAAAAAATGTGAAAATGAAATAGAAAGGAACAAAACGTATATTTTCATTTTTTAATAAAATGATATTTAACACGCAAAAAATGGATGCCAAGATGACTGAAAATGACCGAGATTGAGGAAGCAACGGAGTAGTGAGGGCACCCGCCCGCTAGCGTTGTTTGACGGGATTGCGATTTATATAAGCGCGCTGCGGACAGGTACTCCCACTACTTCTCCGTTCTCTTGCATTTGGTCATTTTCAGTAATCTTTAGATGCAATTTTTGCGGGTTAAATACCATTTCATCAAAAAATGAGAATATACTTTTTGTTTCTTTCTATTTCATTTTCACATTTTTTTTTAATTTCTGACAATCGGACGACTACACAAGCATTCAGCTTCGATTGAATATAAGGCTTTAAAAAATTTAAATCTCAATTGTGCATAAACTAATTGGCCGATAATTGCAGGGTTTGGCACACACTAAGTAAGTATCATTACTTCCTATTTCCTAAAAAAAAACAAAATATTTTACATTTTCCGATTTTTCTCGGAAAGTTATTACCTGATCGAATTGAATTGGTGCTCATTTTGTTTGCATTCTTATCTTCTACAACTTTTCTTTTTACACCATTAACATTGGTTCATTACTTTTTACGTGGGAAAAAAAATTGAGAAAAAACACGTTTCATTGCATTTAAATGTTAATTAACCATATAATAACAATTCATTTTCGGTATAAAACATGAATACAAGGTACTTTACATTATTTACAATTACATTGCGTAAGTGGTACCTACTATTACTTTTATCAAAAATATGTTTCTATTTACTGCACTAGTGTTTGGTGCGTATACTTGAACTATTTTTATCGTATATCTGGTATTTAAACATAGTATTAAATATCCTACTCTGGTAGATATTGCATTTAGAGATGCGTTGCCTTAAACTTTTGAATATTGCCGTTTACATTTTTTTGTCACAACACTCAAGCATAATTAAAATTTTCATTTGCTAGATTTTCGTTAAACAACTAATTAGATTTTTAGATTAAATTGTAAAGGTAACTATTGGAACGTTGAAGTTTTTTTTACCTACCTATATCTTTATAATGTCGTGTTCACATTATAATCCTTCTACTAAAACCGCTAAGAAAAATAGCATGTTGTCATGTTCCAGGATTTTATTTTTCCTGTTAGAAGCGATGCTCCAGACTACGTATAGGTATTACTGATTCTAAGAGTTGTTATAACTTGAGCACTGTAGTATCTTTTTTACCGGTCAGATATGTATGGTGTTCAATGGTACACAGTGGTACTCATTTGTCTGCAGGTATTCTAAAACAACGCACAAAGTACTTGTTTGTAGTGTCGACTCGTGCTAACGTAACACGTTCTCTCACTCCTGAAGAGTCTCAAAAGGACGAAACAGCTGTCAAGTGATTCTCAGGGTTTGCTTGCTATTGTACAATCTTTTGCAAATTTACAGCAGGCGATTCGATATTGTTATTTTTGCCAACACTTATGCAACTGCTTACGACGTTGCTTTAATGCAAAATATTTTTTGTTAAATAAAGTTGAAATTATTCATATTCTAAAAGAATTATTGACTTTGTTAGATTGTCTATTATAACAATTACATTATTTCTTATCAATCAGTTTACTGTACGTATTAAAATATAATTTGTGGTCTTAGCATAGATTAACTAAACGCTGATTCGACAACGTATCACAAGTTAACAGTCAATTAATAATTAAGTCAGAGCTACATGATGTCACTCTAATAGAACAAAGTTTAAGCGACATGGTATTAAACTCTGCTTGACAATAAGATTTTGACTTAGAGTCTTACTATTTGTTTTAATTGTGTTTAATAACTAATTTACAGAATAAAAATAGCGTGTCAACTTGAACTTAACAAGCTACGGAGATAAAAAATCAGATAAATGTGAATTCCATGCTTTGGTAATAGACGGAAGTGCTTTTTCTGCCATTCTCGAAATGAAACTTTGTTTTTTTACTAGGTTAAATTTTTTTCTTGCTTCATTACCTATTCTGAACGCTTTGCGTTAAGGGAGGTAAAAGAAAATGTTAAATTTGTTTTTGATCGCAACAAATACCATTGCAGCATTGAATATTAATAAACGTTTCAATAATTAATTTTAAAGTTAGGTAATTCTAATATTGACTTGCTTAAAGCTTGCGTCGTGTTTATTATGTCAGTAACATAATAGATAGTATCCAGAAAGTTAGCGGAAATGTAATTTATGTACATACGAAAGTTAAATCCGTTGAAGCTTCTTCTGACATTATTTGCGTGTGGAAATTGAGAAAGATAAAGTTGCACGTCGCTGTTGTCTTACGTTCTTGGCGATGAGTGACGCAAACTCTTTTACAATTCGATTTTTTTAATAAAATTTTATAAAAATATTGTAGTTGTAGTCACTTGAAATATTTATGTCGACTTCTATTTTTTTTTTCATATCTTATATGTCAATTTTTATTATTATTTATGGGTTAAATACCTCGGATTACTTTGAGATTTCGTGTAAGAAAAATTTTAACTTTTTACATAGCGAATACTTTTAATTAACTCCAACACAATGCTGAGTTTTTCAAATTTAGAATAGTTTAAATTGTTTTTTTTGTATTTGAGCCATTTTAATAATTTCAATGGGTTGCGGGATGCGTTGTCCATTTCAACTTGACTTGGTGGGTAATTTAGGACAAGGGCAACTCGAGAAATCACTCATAATTACCAAATTACCTTTTTTTACCATGATTATAAAATTAAACCCATTAAATCTTTTTTTGTTCACGGTGTTGCAGGTCTTCAATAAGTTTCTGTCTCAGTGGTTATAGCTCCACGTGTAAACATTTTCGGGTTAACCACATTTTTCGAACACGTTGGTCATGGGTCGTCCGTTGACCACTGCTTCTGCTTTGCAAAGCACAATTGTGAGTTTTTCATTTCTAAGTACAAGTTTTAAGAGCCCTTTGATGGTCCTGATAAAACGTTCATACCAGCCCACCCAATATGGGGATGGCGAACACGAAAATCTTCAACGGATCTGCTTTGCGAATGTGTATTTTCAATTTTCTGTCAATCAAACGTAGCTAACTGTCTCTGTGCTCTTGTAAAATTGATACCGTTGTCGTACACGAAAACGGGTCGTCCATGTCTTGAGATAAATCTTCTAAAACTGAAAAGACACACTTGACCCAGTCACTAATTCCATGTAAAACGCCCGATACGTTATGCTTGTTTGGAAACAGTATGGGAAATTTAATGTATTCTTCATCGTTTCTCATCAGGAGCTTGGTCTGCACTCGTAGTCCATCGCCGATCTTTTTGACATCCAAATAGAACTTGCTGATCCATGAAAAGAAGCTTTTTTTCTCCAACGATAACTGTTGTAAGCCGCTCATAAAGTTTTCCTGTGCTTTTGCATCTATTTACAAATCTCACCACCGAGGACATGACACAAACAAGCTTTTAATATGTACAAAAATAACACACTTTTAGTGAATACCACATCTAAGTTTAGGTTGAAAGCCCAGCTATAACTCGAACGGACTTCTTTCTCAGCATGACATCTACTTTATCTCTTATATTTGCTGTTTGGTCAATTTTGTATATCATCCTTAAGCTCTCAGGACCCTACCTCTACTTGGGCTCCAGTAGCACCTTTGCCTCACATCCTTTCAAAGAAAGGTCAACCGGATTCAAATGTCTTGGATCAGGTCATCAATCTTTCACATTACTTAAAATTCGTTCGGGTATGTAGAAAAATAGCTCACTTATGGTGAATACCGGATCGGAGTTTGGGTTGAAAGTTCAGTCATCATAAGTGGAACGAACTTTTTTCCTCCAGCATGACCTCTACTTTGTCTGTTTTTATATGTTTTTCTTTAATTTTCTATATGATTCTTAAACCTCCCGTCACTTGGACTTCAGTAGCGTCTTTGTACCTCATCCTCTAGAAGAAAGGTCAACTGGATTCTAATGTCCTGGAACAATCTTTCGCATTACTTAAACCCAAAATTTGTTAAACTTTGTTGCCTATGAAAGTCAATACGGTAGATGAATCTGTCCAAAATACGACTCGCAGGAATTTTTATTGCACTCGTCACATTCTGACAAAAACGGATGCCACTTTCACAGAATATCTCTAGACGATTGGCGTAAGTTTTTGTCTTTAGTGCGACTCTTGCGTTGGCTTAGTTGTGTCTTCACTTCATCACTGTCTTCACAACGCAAAAAGCTCCGAGAGGCAAACACGCAGTTATTGGCATCAGAAAATATGTGGAGTGTGTAGTATGTACGATTGCACACGTATTTCAGAATCTTAATCGATCCTATGAGATTTATTTGTTAGAGCCATTGTTGGTACCTTCTTGCTACATCAGGTTCAACAGGAGTAATTAATTTTGTTTTTTCATAGCCTTAAATCAAACTTTGCCTTGTCCAAAATATTAACAGCTCTTTTCTTAAATTTTCTGTACCCTTCCACACTGTCAGAAAATGCACCTTATCCACGTAGAGAGATTTAAACTTGTTTGCAGTCACTCTCTTTTCTAAAAGTAGGTAGTATTCTAAGGTGGTGATTAATTACTGGTGCTGCAGTTTATTTCAAAAACTCATTAATGGCGAAAAGTAGGTTTCATTATCTACAGGGTTCTGCCACTACAGAAAACATAAAATTTCATTCAATGTCAGCTGATGTTTCCACCAGCTTTATTCCCCTAAATATATTTCCAACTTACCAACGCATGAGGCATTTGCAGTTGACGTTCTGAAATCTATTTGATCATTGAGACAAGATGATGTCTATTTATCCGCGGGAAAGCAACCTTACACCTCACATCTTTACATCTCGAAATTGTTTTTAGGAAGTAACCTCTCACCTGCGAGTCTACCTTCTTTTTTCAAGATTTCTCACAGCGATCGGGAATTTCTATTTTCTCCAATTCTTATAAGTTGTTTAGAGATCATTTGTTGTTAATCAAGCTTGTTTCCAGGAAACAACGCTTTAACCGAACTTGGTCTCAACTGCAGTCAACCCTACACAGAACTTTAGATACGTCCGGTATAAAGTTTGGCATAGACATCTAACCAGGTTACCGATCTCCTGAGTTTTATTTTCAAAATCATTTATTTAAATATTTTGTTCATTCAATTCTGGAATCCATTCAGGATCTGCTGCTCCTGGTATGCATCCCGCAAATTATTGATTGATCCTGATCAAAAAGTATCCGGAAGACGGTTCAATCATTCATCGATATTTATTTTATTTCTTTAAAGTACCCTTCTTTACAAGCAATAAACATATTCCAACGATTCCTCCAATCTTGAAAACACTTTTTATAAGCTATTTTAAGAATCGCTTCTAGTTCCTTCTGCGAATTCTTCTTTATCGCCTAATTCGTCTGAAAACACTGTCCGCGAAATGGTAACTTGAGTGGTGGGAATAGTAAGAAGTCACAAGGAGGCATACCAGGTAAATGCGAAACAATATGAACTTTGTTGAAACACAAAATCTTAAGCAAACTCTTTGCACAACTAAATTCGACATTTCGAAATGCGCACAACACAACGGAAACTACTCGTTTAAAAGCTATTATGCATTATCTCTCTACAGATGGCGCTCCAGTAGATATTTGAGCATTAGATGACAGATGTACCAACCGGGAAAAAATAGATTTTTACAATATCCTAAGCGCGGTTTGTTTGAAAAGGACATTTTGTATACTTTTTGTCACAAGTACACATCAAAATTACAGGTAAATGTTCCTCTATACTTTGAGTGCTGTTGTTCATGAGTTTAACCTCCAAATACGATATGAAAGAAGGTTGTCTTTTCCGTTGGCCTGTACCCTAATTCTATAATCAGTTTCTTCAGGATGAGATCCCGCATCTATCAACACTTTCGTCACGATCGATTCCTTTTCTCTAACCACTTGCACTAACGGATGAAATCTGATTACACTAAGGCGTACGATTTACTTAAAAACAACAGAAACACTATCCAGCTTCCAGAAGCTTTTTCTTCCGTCCACATCTGAACGGCTAGCTAATGTTTTGTGCTTATTTCCACACAAACCACTTCCAACTGTTTATTTCTGTATTATATTTTGCTGTTAGAATCAGTTTGTCATGCATTTTTTACGTCTTTAGTTCAATTTGTAATTCTTCCTTTGATCTCTATCAAGAATTGGAACAAAATTAGACTGTGCATTTGAGTAGTTCTAATATCAAGTTCTTAATTTTTTGTTTAATTGTAACGATTTTCTCACGGCACTTGTCAACTGCTGACACTTCTAGGTCAATTGTATCATCGTCTAATTCTTTATCTAAGAATAGGTCCACCCAATTTAATCCTTAGCTGATCCACTTCTAGTGATTCCTCAGACAGCCGAACTTGTTAAGCATTGGAGTAATCCTTTCTCCACATGTACGAAGGTCTCTAGCGCACTTTTCCATTTTTGATTTAAAATTTAAGAAATTACAAAGTAAATAAAATGATATATGAAATTCATCAGATAATGACAATAAATTGTGTAATATAAAATGCAAGATAGTTGATTGAAAAATTTGGGTAGATACAAAAGGGATACAAATAAAATTGCTCCGACATGTAGATGGCTCTAGCGTTTAATTTTTCTATTATTTGGAACCATTTTTTTGCATAATTTAAAACAGACTATTTAAGTCGTGTACTAAATAAAAAAAATTCTGAGAAATTTGTCTTTGTTCATAACATTCTATATCAGCTACTATTTATAGCGGTTTCAGTACAATAAAAGCGTTCATTTTAATATAAATTTTTTTTTGTTTATTATAGCTTTTATTATCCTTCAACCTACTTTAAAACAGTATGATTAAATAAACATTATGAAAGCTTTCTAGCGGAGATAAACCATGTAAATTGTGCTTTGTTTAACGATTCTATTGTTCATTTTAATCAGTCATATACAAAGACTATTTGAAACAATGGCGGTAATTTATCAATTTGTTCTCAAAAAGGATCGTTTATGTGAAAGATTTTTTATGTTATTAAAATAACAATAGGTGTTGTTAGCTTTTTAATTGTAAAGAAGGCGTTTATTCTTTCAGCTAGAATAAGGACCGATTAGTTTGTTTCAACTTATTAGTAAACTAAGAATTTAAAACTTTCTCATTTTCGATTGATTATCCCTTGAAATATTGAGAATTAAATACCTATACTCATTATACTTCTTTGACCTATACTCATGCTTTTAAAAACAAAAAATATTTCTTTAGCATTCTGTGATGTAAATTTTTATAGAGATATTTCCCAAAAATTTTGTTATAGTAACAATGGACCTATTGTGTAACACGAGCAAAAAAAAACCGCGCACTATACACAATAATTTTATAAGAAGCCTATTTACTTTGCAACAAGTCAAGTTAGCAAATAATGAACTGTAATAACAAATAATTTTACGTCTTCTACGCCAGGGCAAATGTTTTCAATTGCTTAAATAACTGCAGGGCATTCGTTCTCAGTAGTATAGCAATTTAATTCTAATTTGTTTAATTTCTTCATAACTTAACGAGTCATTTAGTACACAAAATGCATATTTAAAGTGTGGATATGAATGAAAATATAATATTTTTCAAATGTGGTACAACATCGTCTAAATAATAAGCAACGAAAAGGTTGAATAGAGTATTTTACTATAACTTTAAAAAGAGAAGAATGTTCTACACTAACTAGTTCTGTTTCAATTTTCAAATTGACAACAACAATAATGAAAAAAATCATATGTTCTTAAAAATTGTTGCAACGTTTTTATTGGTTATAACTAGAGGTTTTGAGTTTACCGTTTTTTAACAAATTTCTCAACAATGCAATACTTGTTAGTTTCTTTTCAGTATAATTTTTAGGCACATTGATAGAATGTATATTCAAATTCGGTAGATCTACGAAAATTTGGTAGAACTGGACCGTTAATTAATAACATTTTTTTTATTATTTGTGTTGGCAAATGACATTTTTTCACAGATGACGTAATCTGGTTACTTTAATTTAGGGGTCTAGTCGTTGATTATTGATTATGGTTATGTTGGCATCAATTTTTGTTTGTATTTGACCGATTTAACCTTACTTTATAAAGTTATATGGTGTCAAATTAAGCGTTGGCAGCTGATAGATGCTAACATAACTATACATATTTTTCACTATCCTACGGGTAGATCCTAGAATAAAATAACCAGATTACGTCATTTGTGAAACACAATATTTTAATCGTCGCCATCTAGCGCTAGCATTTTGAATTGCCACAAGTCATTTTTTGTAACCTGAAACGCGTTACCTAAAACATCGGTTATGGAGCAATTCCATAATAATCCTGTTTGGTTTCTTATTAATATTAATTTTCGAAAATTTACGTTAAATTTTAATAAAATTATGCAATTGTAGAAAAAACGTTGTTTGTATTACGACGCAAAACATATTTTGAATGTAAACCCAACATTCTCAAACTCAAAAAACTTACACTTTAAACCCTTAACACAAAAATAACTGTTTAAGCAAATTTATTGTCATATATTTTTTTTGAAAATACTTAACTGTAAAATAAACGCTATTACTTCGAGAGCAATAATACATAATTAGCAATAACAATATAGAAAACTATTGAATGTTGAATGAATTATAATAGGCTTGGGCCCGGCCAATAAAATAGTTATTTGTCCAACAAGTGAGGAAAGCGATTCTTTTTCCCACTCAAGCTCGAGTTGCCTCACGATCGTAGCGAGTGAGGCATTAGAGTGAGAGTGGAAAAGGCTTTCTTCATGTGTTAGACACAACATTTTTTCCACGACATTTTCCAAAAACAATCTAAAGAAAGAAGTAATATTTAATAGGTGGGTCCCTATAGTCTCACTACAGTATTCTGTAGTATCGGCGTGGTCTCAATCTGTCATAGCGCAGCCGTGTAATCCTAACCAATAAATGTAAGGTAGCAATTTTTAAGAGTCGAAATATAAGATATTAAATTAAACAAACCTGATTGAATACTAAATTAAATTGTTTAACTAAGAACTAGGCGCATATAGTTCTAATGATACATTTTTACATTTTTTTAAAGAGGCATTATTTTCCTCGCAAGTGAGGAAAAACCAGTTATCCTCACTATTTTTAAAGAAGAAAAATCCGTTTTCTAAGAATGTCGTGGAAAAAATTTATTGTCTACCAATAAATAATACCTGTTACAGTTTTATTTTCAAAGGTAGGACGTATGTCGAGAGCCTTCTTAAAACGTGTGTCGCGAGTAGCATGTTACGACGAAAGTCGAATTTGGCGCGCATGTTGCTAATTTTCTATTGGTGGAAATAAAATTCGACAAAAGTTTCCGAGACGAACAGCGGACATTTCCTTTCTTTCTACACGGGTGTTTCTGGCGTGCCTCTTAAAGTTAAAATTTTACACATAAATCACTAATGTGTGATTCAAGATTTCCAAGTCGAATTGGTGTTTAAGTTTAAATCCGACCGAATTCACCCACATTACGTTGACCATATGTTCTCATCGTGTATTACACCTGGATAACTCTTGGGGGTGCTGGAATCGCTAATTAAAAACCTTTCCTATAAAATTAACGACTACCACGGTTTCGCATTCAGTTAAGCTACAAACCACCGGTAGACACTACGGTCTGCAGGGGTCGTTTATACTGCATAATTTCTACTTCGAGGAAACAGGTTACCTACCTTCTGAAGCTGTTGAATACCGTCTCTAGCAGGAAATTTTCATTCTTGGAACTGCATACTACAGAATACAGCTAAGTTTTAATGTTTAAGTACCTTATTCAATAATAATGCGTATGAAGCTTACGTATTTAAGCAAATTTTTATTCGGAGTATACTCTACAACCGACGTTTGTTTTTTTTAACCAGCTCAATACGAGCTCGGGCGTTTAACTTAGAGCGGTTGAAGCTAAAACAAAAAGCTTTTTGGGTTGGCGGGAGGTACTTACTTTTTTAATCCGAACTTAAGTTAGTTTTAAGTCGCCGTGTGCAAGTGAGGTGTGTACGCAAAGCCTTCTTAGTAACTAATCAATTGGAACGCTAACTTTAATTTGGGTGTAACTAAAAAGCTTAACTGAAATTCGACACATTAATTGCAAACTTTATTTATTGTTATTTATTTATTTAATTGTATGGTAAATTTAAAATATTGTATTGTGATGTAAGTGTTATGTATGGTGCCCCAGAAGATCAGTATAAACCTGTTCAGTGTGGTGACGAAACTTTGTGCAATTGTGGATTGGTTCGTCTTGGCAAAGCATTTACTTCAAGGTTTAAGAAAACCACTAAAACCTAAACATGCCAACCCTTACCCACCCTAGTATTCACATGTAATAATGTTAAATTAGTGTGTAATGTGATTGTTTTTTGTGAAATTGTGTTGTATATTTTTTCCTAATTATTCGGAAGGGTCTTGATGACCAGGTCCGGAAACCAAAGTGGTGATTCTCAGGAACAACATATTTTTCTTGTTGCTAACGCAACAGTCTCTCTATTTCTGTCACATTCTCCTAGTACGTTAAGATTTGTTTGCTGTATTGAATTGTCTGTCTGCCTCTCTGATTTGTGTTCGATTTTAAGTATTAGACCTTAAGTAAAACCTGTTAATCTCCTGTTGGTCGGTTTTATTTCTTTCTATTACCTAGCAGAAGGCGTCTTGTTAGGCAGCAGTCTATTTCTTTACAGGTCTTTGAGGACCCCCCACTCACCGACAAAGCCGGACGCTGCTGCTCTAACTACTATAAATACTAGATCCTCCACAAATTTAGTGCGCTACATCGAGCCGAATTTCCTTTTTGGCTGTTTTCTTTTTTTTTAGGTTTGCTGCTTAATAATACAGGGGATCTCTAAATTCGATGTCATAACTTCTAGTGCGTGTTTCTGGTGTGTAAAATTGTGACAAAAAGTCCATATAAACATGTGTCTGAAAATGCCTAGTTTTTATACAGTGCTAAAGCCAAAAAAACTGTCGAATTTTTATATTTTTTGGAGAACTTTTTTTTGAGACTTTACGAGTTTTGGTAAAAAGTTACAATATATTACGGCTAATAATATGGCATAGATCATTTCTCCATATCTGTAACATGGAGAGCGTTTGTGGAAGGGCAAAGGAATTCTGTCTTTGAAAAAAGATGGTGTGTGAAATGTCAAAAAACTCGTAACTATTTTTACAAAGAGCAACCAATAGCGTACAAAAAAGGACCTCTTACTGCATTTTGCTAGAACGAATCGTTTTCGAGAAAATCGAAAAAATGTTTAAAATGTCGACCCAATTACAAATGCCAAAATTTGTAGAATTCCAAAAAACCATTGTCTAAAAAATAAAAGAATTCAATTTTTTTTTAATTTCAACACTGTATATCAAGAACGAGGCATTTTTGAACACATGTTCATGTAAACTTTCCGTCATAATTTCACGTCAAGAACACCCACTAAAAATTAAAGACATCCTGTATAAACGTCTATTCAGTTCAAAATTAAAAATCGTTGATGAAATTCACTATCACAAATTAGTTATTACATTATAGCCTTAGGAAAATTAAAAGTTTCTAATGTTAATCACGTTTCCTTTTAATGTTAGTATTGTGCTGGAGAAACCTTTTTAATTGCTCTCTAGTTGCTCAATGAAATACACGATTACCATTGATTAATTAAAACAATAAAAGGTATAATTAAATTTTTTTGTCAAATTAAGGAGTTGTGGCATTGTTTATTAAATAGTTTAATAGTTTATTAGACAATACGTGCTGTGCCGCTTCGTTGATGCGTGACAAAATGCAATAAAATTTACAGAAAACTGTAGACCTGAATTCGCGGCGAATGTCACTATTTACAGTTTTCTTTAAATTAAAGGGCATTTTTTCATTTCCTATGTGGCGATGTCTCTACATGGTATCAATATCGTAGATCATTTACTTTTTTATCAAAAAATATAAAACAAACTTTTTTATACTCTAAGATTAAGCAGCCAAAAAAATATACAATTTATGTATATTATGGAAAAAATTTATGCTTTGTGGTTACTTTTATATGCATTACTTAATCAAATACTAAACCAGAGTAAAAGATTGGGTATATACTTAAGCTATGAAAGAAATTCCCTTAGGTAATCAGACTTCTGTCATTTTGCGTTTTGTCTAAAAATCTACGTAATTTCTCTTGAATTTAGTTTTCTCTTAATGCTCTACAATTTAGTCTTTACGACAAAACTTTTAAAGTTTTGTTTGCTTTGTGCTTTCACGTAGTAGTATAAGATTAATTAAATACGTTCAGTACTTCCTACCGTTGAGCCATTCGCGTAACTGAAATAAAGAGCTTGATCCATAATTAACCATTTCAGCGAATAGTTTGCTTTTGAATTACGCTTTTTTGTATTATTTAATTTACAGTTAAGTCACGTCTCTAACAAAGCGTGCAATTGAAATAAACTTTGCTGCACATGTACTTAGATATGTAGAACACAAAGAATAGTGGCATCAGACTGAAGGCTTGTTTAAAATTAAACTAGAAGTTTGAAGTTTATCTCTAAACTAATAAAAATCGGAACTTTATTTTTATTATCAAATGCGGTTAATAAAACAAAAAGTTTTTAAAGTAATGATTGTGCTATTATTCTTGTTTATGTATTTGTATTCGTTTTATATTTTTTGTTGCATAAATAAATAGAAGCTTTGATAAAACACAGAACTATACATATTTATAGTTGCCGCGGCAAACCAGTGAAGTAGTCAGTCAGCCTCAATTCAACAGCCATGTCCTGTCCCGCGGAAAGTTTAAATGTTAGTGACTTAACCTTGACTTTTGACCGCGAGTATTCAATCGCATCATGCAAAATTACTTACTTCACCGAATTGCAGCGCCAACTATAGTAATTGTAGTTAAATATCAAATTTTATAACTTCTTAATTTTTTTTAAATAAGGTAATATTTGGCAATGTTGAAGAATATATTATTAACGTTTGCTTAAATCTTCATCGGGCGTTACACACTGTAGCCGAAAAAAAAATTAATATTAAAAGTTAATTTTTTGATTGTTTTTGTTGTTTCTCGTTTTGTTTGAACCATAAAATTTATTACTTATATTTGATCAGACGTGTCCAATTACGTTTATATAGAACAAAAATAAGATGAAACGTCGACATCTTGCAAATAAGATCACTTGTAACAACAAATTGACTAAGAAAAACATTTGAAATATTATAAATATTTTCCGTTCGAACGATGTTTAAATTTAATGTTTATTTTTAAAACACGCTACGTTGTTTTATTTTACATTTTTTGCGGAAACAAAAACGTTTATACATTAATAATTTTAGTTGAAACAACATTTGGGTTAAATAATGCTTGAGTTTTCCACCTTTAAAATTATTGGAAGTAAAATATTTTCGGGTCAAAATACGTGCATTAAATATTAAATATTTACGCTGTTATACCACACAAATTACCTACAATTTATAGAAATAAAATCCATTCAGATCATTGTTTAGTATGTAGATAGTAGTGTGATACTTTATAAAAATATCACAACCATTCTAACCCCTATTTTAAAAAACGCAACTATTGAGGTTATTAGAAATATAAGTTAAAATCTAGAGTCATTATGGTTACATTTGATCTAGAATCATTGTTGATTTTTAATAATGTTAATTTCCGTTAGCTTAGGTCTGTGCTTACAGTATTTCCAAGTAGTAGGGTAGAGTCGGCTATATCGTACCACTTTTTAGAGTTTTACGTCCACTGGGTCTCATGTTACACAGAATCCGTAATAAAAAATCGTACCCAGAGATGGCTAAATCGTACTTATAGGTTTTATATAAGAATGAGGTATTATTTTTAATGTCATCTATTTGCAATAACTACAAATATATTTTTTGCACCTTTGCGTACTCCAGAGCAAATTTCATGGGCCCAACGTTTGCATTTTTGCATTGTAACATATTTTCAATTACTTTTTCTTCGCAAATAATGCAGTACCAGTCATCTGGGTTAATCACCAATTCAACATCTTCTACTGGTACACTGACTTTTTTGTGATGATTTTGACTTGGCAACTTTTGATGGGCCTGCTATTGATTCAATGCAGGTAGCACCTGCTTTTCTAATATTTTTAAATTTCGTTTTACCTTTACAGCTCTTTGTTTACGTGTTTCTTCTTTAGCTTCTAGTTCATTTTTGTACGGAGTACTGCTCAAAAGAGCAGCTGGTTGAGGTAACTTACGTTTTTTTGCATTTCTAGTTTCTTCTGGAAATGGAAGAATTTCTTGCACTGACACATTTATTAGTTGATCTGATGGTTCTGGTGTAGTTTGAATTCTGCCATCATTTGTTGTTTCCGTTTCTACTTCAGGAACTACTTCTGGTGTAATCACATTGCGTTGATCATTTGATGGTTCTGGTGCCACTTCATTTTCATCATCTAGTAAAGCTGCAGCAGCCGCAAAATCGGCATCACTGAAAACCCATCTGTCGACTGGCCATATTCCGGCCGCTTTGAAACCGTTACTGATGGTTACTATGGAAGCAGCTCTCAAATACGTTTCATTTAGTAAGGCCGTCATATTGTATTGTGACAAACTACTTCCTGGGTTGGTCCTCAACCATTTTTGTACTGCTTGTGTAAAATAGGCTTCCATTGGTTTAAAAAACTTACGTCTAAAGGCTGAAGACGATGAGTGGTGTGTCCTGGCAACTGCAGTAAAATAACTCCTTTTTCACGTGCTAGGAACAGAGCGTCTAAATTTTTGGAGTGGGTTGTGTGACCATCTAATAGTAATAAAACTTTATTTTTCATTTAACGATGCTAATAAAATGTTTTAACCACTCCAAAAAAGGTCCGTATTTATGTACCCTGTGTCAGAAATCGTTACAATGGCACCTGGTGGTGCACCAACTTTTAGTTCGTTTGCCATACGCTTCGCTTAAAAATAATCATGGGAGGTACACAACCACCGGCAGCATTTACGCAACAAACAATGGTAGTGTTGACACCACGCTCTCCACTAGAAATACCTCCTACTTAATGTTTTCCTTTTTTAGCTACAATTTTCTGATTCTTTTTTTGGACCGTGGAAAAACCACTTTCGTCAACATTATAGATATTCATAGCTGTAAAACTATGTTCATCAATAGTCCTCTCAAGAATGTCAAAAACTCGTAAACATTTTTTTTATTGAATCCAGCAGCTCTAGCTAACGAAACCTTCTCTGGCTGCCTCAATGAAAGATAAGGATGACGTTTCATAAAATTATAGTACCATGCTTTTCCGGCCATACCCGTTTCTACATTAAAGTTATTGGGAATTTGATTTCGGTTAGCTAATTGGAAAGCCAGACGGCGAATATCGTTTATGCTGAGTCCAAAAAGTTTTTCCTCCAACTTTAAAATGTGCTGCGCCAATTCCTGTTGCAATTCCAAGGAAATTGTTGTTGGCCGTCCATGATGATGCACATCGGTATGTGCCTTTTATTAAGACCTTTTACATGTCGCCGAAAAGTTGGCTTTGGAATGTTGTATTGTTCGCAACATTTATTAAAACCTAGCTTCTTTTCACTAAAGGCGCTTAAGGCATGTTGCATGTCCTCTTCCGACCATTGATAATATTTTCTTTTGTCGAAGACATTCTGTTTTCAATTTTCTAAATACTTCTGCAACAATACACATATTTTTCAAAACACATTCAAATTTCCCACCGTACACTGAATTTAGTTCGACAAATCGTACTTGGTACGATATGCCAAACTCTTAGAGGTACGATTTGAAGAACTGTGAGTTATCAGCGATTTTAGGAATAAAACAATATCAATTGCATATTTAAAACCGCTAACAAAGTCTCATTTTATAGGTAAGTAGCTGACAAATTCAGCTGTAAAAAGCATATGGAGTTTAACTTACCCTTTTAATGACTTAGGCACGAAGACACAAAATTGCAGTAAATGGCGTCGCTTTCTTGTTTTGGGAATTACCGCAGAAATATGATATTATCGATAAGTATGAAAACTGTTCACAGTTTAGAGTAAAAAAGCTTTGAAATGAACCTAAAAGATGGCACACTTTTATGCCCCTAATGTGAAAACCACACGGTGGTACGATTTGCCAACTGGTACGATTACACCGACTTTACCCTAAGTCATTGTTAATAACCCACATAAGAAATCTATACAGGTTGATTGTAAATTTAGGGTATATTTAAGTATACAAGATGAGTGTTTTCCAAACTTTGCCCAAAATGGGTGACTTCCGGTTTAAGTGGAAATAATATCAACTTTATTTTTTTAAATAAATCATGTAGTATTTTTAGACTAAAGTGATTCTTTAATAAATTTTCTTTAAAAAACTATAACACAAGTATAGCGCTGAAGTTACTAATAAATTAGTTATTTATTATTCAAAATCTAAAGAGATGCTTTTGATTGGTACAATTAATCTTAGGAGGCTGTGAAAACTAATGTGCACAACGGTCAGAATACGATGAAATAACACCCAAAATGCTGCAAAATGTTCAAAAAAGTATTGAACATTTGTTAAACAAGTTATTTTTTGTTTTGTTGTTTGATTAGAGATATTTATAAGCTGTTATTTATATTAGCTGTTTTCATAAGTTGCAAAATATTAATTTGATGATCGAATGCTGTGAAATTTCGATTTCGTGATTCGTGACTTTGTTTAAACGCGATACCTGTTTTATAGTTACAGTTTCTTATCATTGAAGAATTTATTTCAGAAAAATTTTTTAGTCGTTTCGGTACACCACCCGATAGCTAATGTTGGAGAGTCGTCGTTGGCAATTTTAAAGATGCAATTGTAGAAAAAAGGTGTTTCCGAGACGAGGAGCGCCACCCTGCAAATTGTAGCACTAGTTCTTAAGCAGTAGGGACTTAATACTGATAACGAGAGAAACATATAATTATAGCGAGAGCTTACCATTTGTGCTACACATAAATAAACCTATACGCAGGTGATAACAAAATAATTAACAAATACTTTACGTAAATAGTACAAACCGTATCACAGTAAACTTAACTATTATTTTATCTGACAGCAATATCGTTTTTCCCCAAGAAAATATACATACGATTATACAAACGCGACTTTAATACTAACTAACTTACGTTTACCTTAATTATACCTACTAAACCGAGTTAATAGTACACTAGTATCTAGTACACAGGTAATAATAATCATAGAACTGTACGCATGAAAAAAAGATAACATAGAACTAGGTTACTTAGTTTTCGAACCATGTTATTTGTTGTCTAATGGGGTGCTTGCTTTTAATACTGTGCAGCAGTTTCGTTGCAGGATAATACCGACAACTTCTGTCTTATAGAAAGATATCGCCAGCAATACGAATTAAGAATAGAAACGTAGCTCATACGCTAATTTTGCTTTCGGTTATTAATTAAATTGTGTAAGGATTAACAAAATGGGTTTTGCGTTGATATGGAAAATTTGTTTTAACTTACGGCATTCGACAGGGTGCACCAACCAATAAACGAAATGTGGCATTTAAACAATTACGGAGCTCGCCAATCTACAAGTAACTAAATAATTCGACGATTTTGTTTAATAAAAGAAAGTATTTTACTTTTCACAGTAACAAGAAACACGGACACGATTCCATTTCTACACTATCTGTTGATCTAATAACTGAAAGTAACTTTAAGTTGCCTAAACACCAGACGAAAAATAGCACAAAAAAAATTTATTAAGCCAAAAAGTTTAGAATAAAAAAAGCGTCTTAAAATTAAGTCTCTTTGTTTCCCAGGTTACTGATTATAGTTACAAACTTTTTTTTGGAAGGGAGGATTAAAGACAATAAAACTTCCTTTTTTATAGTATGTTGTGTGAACTAAATATCTGTACGTAAAATTTCAAAACGTATCGATATCCGATTTTTGCTTACCTTCCATCGATTAAGCAAATTACAGTAAAAAAGCTTCGTTTTTTCTTAAAATTTTGTTATTTGTTAATTCACCAAAATCACACGTGCACTAAACATTCAGCACTAATTGAAACACTTAAAAATCTAAGCCAACAATTTATTAAGTAATGAACAGGTAACAGAAGAATCTTACATTTCTTTCACACTGATCGAAAGATATAAAAAGAATAACGAACTTTTGATTTTGAAATTTAAATTTGAGTAAACAATTCGTAATTGTTTTATCAAATGTACAATCAAATAAATCTAAGTAATACAAAAGATTTTGAAGAAAAATTGATTGAATGAACAAACATAATCTTTCATTCTATATTTTTTCTTTATGCTCTCGCGTTTCAAAAAAAAATTATTTTTCTGAATAATTTTCTTCCTTAGACACCTACAATCATGGTCCATTTATCATGGTCCATTTTAGAGCTATTATCAATCTCCTGGGGTTGCCCTTTCCTTTACCAAACTTGAACGTTTTTCATATAACGTTTCATCTTAAGTTTTTCTTATTGTACTAGGAACAATAGTCAACTGTCAAAATTTATTTATCAAAAATTCAAAAAAGTTTGGTTGTCATGATTGGTCTTTTGTATAGCCTATAGGTACGTCATCCATTATTGAACATAAACTTTCTTCAAATCTTTCCATGCGTTTGACTTCTTCAATGCAGACTTTCCCACTTTTAAGTAACCCGCTCACATCATGTCTTTGTCCTCTACCGTTGAATTACTTTCTTGTAATTTCTCCTAGTTAAATTTCTTATTACTGTTTTTAAGGTTTTTTGTTGGAGAGTGGGATACGTACAATGCATTTTAAAACACCATGTGCCGACGTTTCGACTCTTGAGAGGGTACAGTTTTTCAAAGCTCTAAAAATTTGATTAAATGCTGAATAATTCTTACTAAAAGTTTCTATCGGATCTAGTAGCACCATGAACCGTAAACGGTGAAAATGTAAAAATGTACAAAAATAACAAACATGGTGTTTTATTGCATTTTACATAAACCTCCTCAAAGCAAACTATTATTGAATTACTTGATACCATCTTTAGTCTGATTGCTCGGCATTGTGTCCACTTAGTCCCATTCTAATTTTGCAGCTCGCTTTCTGACGTTTTCTACATTTGTCTAATCCGCGTGTTTTTTTCATAGCTTTTGTGCTTTTGCTTTATTTTATCCATGTCATTTTAGTCAGTATTTAGTTTTGTGAATCATGCCTCTTTTCTGTTTGCGTATTCTCTCCAGCGTCAAATAGATTTTTATACAAATGTTTTACTACTTTTGTTCGTTTATCTATATTTTTGTACTTTTTAGTTTGATATTTTAATGTTATCTGTGGTTTACTAAAGATCTTTATCTTTATGTTTTATTCATTTCTGTTATATTTTCTATGGCCGTTCGTCTTTTGGTTTTGATTCCAAATTTAGTTTTTTTTTTGTATTGTCTCTCTTACCTACTTTGAAAGCTTCTGCAAACAATTTTTTTAGTATGGTTTCGATTTCTTCTATTTGTTTTTGTGGTATATCATTCTTAGTTACTTAAATTATTATTTCTATTTAAGTTTTTTATTAAGCTCATTTGAGTGAACACTAATGGATACTGTACCATCTTCAAAAATTTGTATTTGCTCTTGGTCTTGCCGTTTATTTTTACCTATTTTAATTTCCTGTTATTTTTCTTTTTGAAGAAGGTGTTAATTGCATATAGATGATGCTGGTACAAATAACCAGATTTGTTGTTAGTTTCTTTAACTTTCTTTCCACTATAGCGTTCAAATCGCTTAATTAAACTAGGGAATAAGTTTACCAACCGGTGTTTATTTGGTCTTGATCACTGAGCCGTTATGTTCAGAAGAAGAAAGCGATATATTCTCTTGAAACGTCAAGAAATCAAAACCGACGACGTGACTAACAGCCCGGAAGTGACCATACTATTCACGAAAACCACGGAAGCTCAAAATTTTTATTTTTGTTTTAGTTTATTTCTAACATTATTTATGCCACACATTGGAGATGGGTTTGTTTTAGGTTATTTTTTTACTATGAAACCTATACCTCCATGGGTTTCATTTTCTTCACCTTTGCAAAATAGTTGGTTTCCTATCCGTAGTTCTATATTTTGTTCTCTCCTTCTTTCACTTGGTACAGTTTATCTTTGTCAGTTTACCATGTGTAGTTTATGCATAGTTTATTTTCTTTTCTTGTTTGTGTTTTAGTTTAGTTGCTCTTTTGCTTCTCTCCGAATTTATGAGGCCGATAGTCAAGCTGGTATGAAATTGTAGACATTTTATCCGACTAACCTGTGGTATCCTTCCTTTTCGTTTTATGCCTGACATTTGTTTGAGAGAATTGGCTTAAAACACTATTTTTGAGTATGAGTTTTAGAATATTAATGTGGAAATATAAAGTGCTTTAAGTAAGGATTTTAGGAGTTGAGGCGTTGACGATATGGTTTTCTCTCGGTAGGGTGGGAGATAGTCAGGATTGCGTGGGCAGGGGATTGCATGCCTAAAGTGTTTCTAGGTTGGGGGATCACAAAGTGTACCTGCTACCAGCGCTACCAGCTACCAAAAGTTATCATGGGAATAAGATGCCTTTATCAAATGGTTCTCACGGTAACGATTCAAAATAAAAGATCTTACATAAGTCGATCCTTCGATAATTATAGCCAACTAAGCGTTAACAAAAATAAAATCTTGAATCGCCTGCTGTAAGTTCGCAAAAACTTATACAATAGCAAACAAACACTAAAGAATCACTCAACAGCCCACTGTTGTGTCTTTTTGGGGATCTTCAGGAATGAGAGAACTCGAGTGTAAGTTTACTATTGTACAAATGCGTGCTGTCAACTATATAAGATTCTTTAACAATAAGTTTTGCGACACCTTAGGTACGTGATCATTAACACGAGTCGACACTAGGTGTCGCAAAACTTATTGTTAAAAGATCTTTTAATTTTAGCAGAGGAATATTTCTTGGTAGAGGTGCAAAGTGTTTACGCTAAAATGTAACAGTTTGCTAACCTATCAATTAACAATACAGTGCGTTTCTGAAAATGGGCCACTTTTCTATTGGACTCGATAGATGGCGTCACAGGTGCCGCAGATTAGGGGATTTCTTGTATCTAAAATGTAAATGAGGTTTGCTAGCTGCCACTTATTCTAAACTCGCGCTGCTGCAAATCTATCTGGGTTGCCGAGTTTGTACAAGTAAAACCATTTCACAATGTTGATTCTCTCTGCTCTTAATTTAAATTCATTTTGGAAAATGTCGTTTATGACGTGACAGTAAAATTTTGACGTTTCCATAAAGATTAATTAAACGTTGCCATATTGTGCAAGAAATCCAGTGAATTTTACTAAACAACGACATCTGTTTTTGAAAATTATAAAAGTGGTCTCTATTTTCAGAAACGCGCTGTAACAAACATTATTTTTATATATTTATTTATGGAAGTAAATTTGGACGTAAAAATACTGCATGCAACTCTGGAGTAAATTTCGTTATCCCCTCATATTAATAATACCTTCCTTCGCTTAAGCATTCGGAATAAATAAAACTTTACCATCTTGCTATCCTCGAATGACCTGTGTAATGAACCCAAAATACATGTTTGTCTTTTTAGTTTCTTCTTTTGTTATCTTACAATCATATTAAAGTCCCATCTTATCTTGTAGTTCTTTATTTTCTTCAAATTTTAATGACAACCTTACCTTGTTTTTGGTCTACGTTTTCAGGAAAATAAATTTATACTAAATTTACTAAACATTTATTGCTCAAAAAAACATATTTGTTACAGTATTTACGTAATCTATTGTTTCTAAGAAAGTTTTAGTGGTAGGATTGGTCCCACACAGATAACTGATCTTGATAACACTTTTTTAACTCATGCTCACTTCTCCAGCCTTATACTCTGTAAAGGCGAAGTCGCTCTATGAAAACGTATACGGGCATGTCTTGCTTATCTGAGTCGCAGGAATACTATATCTGATATTGTAGTGACGTTGAGAGGATTAATAGCATGGTAGTATTTTTTGAATTCTTTAATTTATACTCTTTTCTGGCGTGGTTCTATAAACCAAGCCTCTCAGCTAGTGTTCTACTCATCTATTGGCGCATACACTAAAATTGTGGTTGGTGAAGCAATTTCAAATGTAGATTTGTATCAGCAACCCAAAATACGCATAAGATAATATTGTTTTCTGGTTTTAATCTTTAAGTCTTTTATCAAAGATAGAGTAGGTAACTGATAATTTATTTATGAGGTTATGTGAATACATTGACGTGTTTAGTCATATTGAGTGGAGTTTTAATTTTAACAATACAAAATTTTTAAACGTCAAAACGTACGTCAATTTCGTTAGAGTTTTTTCGTGTGTGTTTTAGGCGTTTTTTAATACAAACATTAAATATGGAAGGTGATCAGTACCTTACAGTACTCCATGGTCAACAAGAAAAACATGTTGTTCCTGAGAATCACCACTTTGGTTTCCGGACCTGGTCATCAAGACCCTCCCGGATAATTACGAAAAAATGTACAACACAATTTCACAAAACACAATCACACACTAATATAGGGCATACTACAAATATTATACAAATTAATGTTGGGGGTTGAGTAAGGGACAAATCAGATTTCTTGTCTAATCTTTGTTTCAGTAATAGGGTCGATATTTTACTTTACAGGAAACACACTGTGAGATGAGACAAGTATACTCAATAAAGGTTTTCAATTAGTAGACTTTATTGAGAGCCCCATTCATGGAATAGCTACATACGTCAAAAAAAATATTTAATATGAAAATATACAAAAAAGTATAATTTCTGGAATTTTCTTTATAGCTACTAAAATAAGAGATTTACACGTAGTAAATATTTACAAAACCTCCTCCAATACCTTGGCCAGAAACTTTTAATGTCGTTTTTCCTCATCCATGTGTATATGTTGGTGACTTTAATTGTCACAACACATTATGAGGCTACAAAGACAACGATATCAATGGAATAACGTTACAAACATGGATGGAATTTCACAACATACATTTAGTATACGATCCAAAAGACAACAAAACATTTTATTCCGGTCGATGGCAAAACGATTACAGCCCGGACCTGTGTTTAGTATCAATGGATCGTGACATGGTTCCATTACAATCAACACGTATGGTATTAAACGATTTTCCAAGAAGTCAGCATAGACCTTCACTAATACAAATTGGACTTCAAATTCCGTTTGTAGAATGTTGGCATGTTTAGGTTTTAGTGGTTTTCCTAAACCTTGAAGTAAATGTTTTGCCAAGACGAACTAATCCACTATTGCACACGGTTTTGTCACCACACTATACAGGTTTATACTGATCTTCTGGGGCGCAATACATAACATTTACATCACAATACAATATTTGTATAATGTACCATACAAATAAATAAAATAAAATTTTAACACTTGATATTGCCTATAGACAGTGTACTTTTCTCGTTTTGATCTTAATAAACTCTTGTACTGAAAGTATAGTTAATTATAGTAAATCGATTCATATACATTTGAGATGTGAGAAGATGACCCTAGTTTCATATTTTTGGGTGCCTGTGTTATTATTTACTTGATAAAACTACGACCGTGGTCTGAAAAGTTTTCGATCTAACAAAGATAATTTTTCTAAAATTTATGTTTATTTTTATACATAATTGCTCTTTAACCCGTCCAAATACTAACTCGGCGTTTTTCCTGCAAAATAATTGTTCACAAAGGTGATTGCTTCCTCATTTGACAAAAATCAAGAAGAGGGAACAAAAAAAAGTCGATTGGGGTTAAATCTGGTGAGTAAGGGAGATAGTCAAAAAGAGTTCAAACAGTTACTTTTGTGTATTTTTTGCCATGGCATTTTTTTCTGCAACTGAGCGTTTCGCAACTTCTGCTCCAGTTTGTCAAGTGATAATGCGTAGTATGCTTCTATAATGGTGATTTTTTTCTTTTTAAAGATAATGTTTAAGATAACTCTATGACTATTCCAAGAAACACTTTTCTAGCCGAAAAAACGGTTTTTGTTTTTTTTTGAAACCGGTTCCCCTTTGCAATCTACAGTTTTAACTGAATTCTTGTTTCGAGCGTATAATTGTGTATCCAAGTGATCCAAGAAATGTTTATTTGAACACGTTTTTGGTCTAACATGAGCAAGCGCGGCACCCACGCGCTGAAAGCGTTCTCATGCATTAACCTTTGTTTAATATGTGAAAAACAAGTTCTTTAGACATATTCATAACTTATTTCTCTCACTTTTATTCGACGGTCGTCTAGCACTTTTTGGTAGTCGCGATGTCTGCAGTTTTGGACGTCCCGAACGTTCATCGTCTCCCAACCTCTTACGGCAACGTTTAAATTCAGCTCAAAATTTGATTGTGGTAAATCATGGTGCACAGTCCTCATACACAAAGTCTAACTTGCGTAGACAAATTGCCTTTCAAAAACAAATATTTAATGACACCCCGACAGTCAATGTTTTCTATTTTAACAAAACACTCACATCGACTCATTCAAACAACTGGGCGTCCAAAATAGCTTGAAACTTTGGTGAGTCTTTCGTCAAAAGATGCACAACTACTTTCTAGATTTTATTGACGAGTGCTGACATCTTCACATTGAGGGCAGAAACTTTTCAAACCACCCTCGTATATTGTGTCAGCTTGGCAAAACGTTATAACTATTTATTAATTAGTAGAATAATGCGCACATTTCAACCCAAAAATATTTCATGTCTAACACCATTGGTTAATTATATTCATGTTTTAAAATAATGGATCCCATAACGTAACGTAACGATCCCATTCTAAAAATTGTTCATTGATGAATCTATTTCCGACGTTATAAAATTTAAATACATTTTTTTTGAAAAAGTTATAAATCTTTTATTAAAACTCCACTCTCGGCTTTTAACGACCAATAAACGCGGCCATTTGTTTTCGGTCTTTACTTCTTCGTATAAAACGTTTCCTCATGGGACACTTTCTTTTACCATTTGGTTGCAAAAATAAAATAATGGCGACATCTGTCTACCGTTACTACTTTGTGGTGGATTAAACTTTTGTCTTCTTAAACGTCGCGCAGAATTGGAGCAAAAGCTCCCACGTGTAACATTACTATTTTCGACTTTACGTGAGATAAAAAATTTAAACAACTAAGCTCATAAAACAATTTTTGAAGCGAATGAAAAAGTCTTACAGATGGTTTATTTAAAATAGTAATGGAATTGGAAAAAAATTGCCGTTTTTATTGTAGTTTGAGTAAACGAGGCTAAGAGCTGTAGTGCAATTAAATTGGAATGTTTTGTGCCCTATTCATTCTGTTAACTTTAGGTAATTAAACGTCCAAGTTACATGTAAAAACAAGTTAGATTTACTTTAGTCTGTTACGCAGCTACTTTGCGAATACATCAAGCAGTTGTTTTTGTATGTTTAGTGAGAAAAAAGAAATTGTTTCATTTGTACACTCTTTATGAAAAAGAAAATACTACTTTAACTATTATTTCATGAAACTCATTATTTATCCCCTTTAGTTTTTTCTTTTGGTGTATCTTGTACGGATAAAGACTTCGATTTCAAACAACGCAGGTCAGTAAGGGGCGTCCTTTTAATTTTAATTGAAATCTATAAAATGTGAAATGTTTCACACAGAGCGTTGTTATTTGTTTATAAATCAAAATGTTTTTTCCATTTTGCGTTTAGAACATATGACGTTATTTTGCGTTTCAATAATTGATTCAAATGCTGGAATATAATATGCTTGCATTTAATTAATAGCATTGACTATAAAACTTAATAGCAACTGTCAAAAAAATTCAGTACGTATTGCAGTGAATTACCAACTTCGCATATAAAAAAGTATGTTTAGCTATGAGACATCTTTTTTATTTAACTTGTAATCTTAGGTCTATGAGTCCGTTCTCAAAATAAAAGAATTAGTTATACACATGGAATTTAATTAATTTTATACAAAGGTTTCTTTTACAAAACTTTTTACAAATTGATTTTATTTATCATACGACGCATGCATAAAGAGTTCAATTGAAATATAACAAAAAGAAATAAGTTCTTATAACCGACTTTGTATCGATGTTAAATTCAACATCTGCGTTTCAATCTTTATTGTCTTCGAATCGTTGGGTGCAACACTTTTTAATTATCGTTTTTGAAGCAATAAAATGTTTTATTTTATTTAACCGTTCTTATTTAAATGTAAAATTTCAATCTAAATTTTATTCGTTTATTTCTTGTTTAAACATAATTTTTATTTATTTATTCAAAAATAACTTTTCCACTGCAGTATGTAGTATCAACGCCAGTTTCGAGATGAAATTTTATAAGACACCCGTTAGTATGCAGTATGTAATTAGCTTAAATATAGTTATATCATACTATGGTAGAATTGATTATAAACACCATGTAACCGTTTAATTATACTCAGCATTTTAATACTTGACTATTGTAATTTTGTACAGTGCGGGCAAATAAAATATTAAAAATAAACTGTTCAAAACAATTGGCCGATCACTCGTTTGTTGTTCCATAAAATTCAAACGGGAAATTACATGCAAATAAAGTTAAGAACATCTGAAAGACGCTCTATTTAATTGTTTTAATTAACACATAGAAAATTATCAACATCGCACACTTTTGGAGTATCCGAAATAATTAACAAGAAGTACCAAAACTAAAGTAAAATAAATGTATGTTACAAATATATACAGGGTGAGTTTTTAAGACGGGATAGTTTTTAAAGACATCAAAATTATCCAAACGGCGTTGTAAACGGTACATCTGAGCGCAGTTTTAAAAATATTTTTGTTATATACAGGGTGTATCGTTTATAGAGGTGGTTCTGGACTAAATTTTTTGATAATATGTATATATTTTTACATATTTAGATAAATAATAATCTAAGTTTTTCTTTTTTTTTTAATTTTAACATTTAGTTAAGTCGTTTAAAAGTTATTTTATTTTTTCTTCATAAAATAGACGTTGCAGGAACTTCTTAAGAAGTCATAAAAAACTTGCATTTTATTACATCAAATTGAGATTTGGTACATTATTAGACAATACTTGAAAGTAAGTTGTTATCATAAAAACACCGATTTATGTGAAAATATTACGCTGCTGTGATTTTTTAACTTAGTTACATTTCAAATCTCCATAACTTTAAAAATTTTAGTTGCACGCCTTGTATATTATTATTAAATCGTATTTACCATTTTGTTTTACAACTTTTGTATAATACATATGTCATATCAAAAATTGATACTTTAAAAACATAGCTAACTCGTTTTAAAAACTTACCCTGTATATATAAAAAAAAAAATATTTAGGAAGTCTTTTAAAAATCTATTCAAAGCTCGTTATCGGCGAGTGGGTCACAGGAAAGTTTCGAAGAACAGTTGTGGAAGTTTCTAATTTAACACTGGGCGCCACCCAGAGAAACCTATTGAAATATGCTTAAGTCGTAAATCTTAAGGAAAGTAAAACACATAAACTCGTAGAAGAGAAACTAGAGAATGTATTCTGACGAGTAGCATTTAACATACAAGATGGCGCAACCTTCTGACATTGTAGTAGAACTTAGTTAATAAAAAAATATATAACTTTCAAAATTTGTCACGTTTACCACAGTTTCTGAGTTTACATTTTAAAATGTATTTGATTATACAGGATTTTCCAAAAAGTTGTGTATTTTAGAAGATATAGCTAATTATAAATAAACATAAAACCTATTTTAACGCTCTGTTAGAACGTAACTTAAAACAATTGAACATGTATTTTTACTGTCTTCCATGTCATTAGCTGTGTTTAGTGTTAGTTACTTTTATTATCGGACACTTTATTAATACAGGGCAAAGCGAAATGCAAATCAGTCAATACATTAAAATTTTTAAATAAATCACCGTGTAGGTTTTTTCAGTGACTGTTAGTACAATTAATTAGCTTTTAAACAATATAATATATATAGTGTATAAGTTTAGGTAAACGGTGAATATTTTATGAAACCCGAAAAATATTGTATTTTATCTTGCGAGCGAGTAGTATTTTGATCTTTCGAGAAAAATTCTAAAATTAACAAAATGGCGGTAGAGCCACATGCGGGTTTTATAATAAAAATCAAACTTACGACGTTCATCAAGCGTATGGAATTAACGAATCATCTAAAACTGTTGCTTAATCTCAGGTACACATCTAGTAACGAATAACGACATTATAGTGTAGTAGTATAGTCGAAGAGCACCAATTATAACAACAGAAATAGTTAATAGTTTACACTAGCGCTTTAGTAGAAAGTTATTTTTCCCCCTCTAAACTAATTTGAGCAAAAAGTAAGTGGTTGCATACCGGCATAATTAAAATATTACCGTCACATGTCTCCCAAAATTGATTCAAACAGCTAGAAAGATTTTGTTCAGAACAACAAATAGACAGTTTGACTTACTTTAAATGAAAATGAGGTATCTCAACAAAGTGGAAGTTGTTGGTACTATAACATTAATTGAAAATGGCGAAAGCCTTTGACAAGTTTCAAGAAACTTTAATGTAAGACTGTGAAGAAAGTGAAACGGGTACCAGATGCGATGGGCAAGGTTGTAGAAGATATCCAACTTAAAATCAAGACCGATTTTTACTGATTTTGAGTCGTCACAATAGATTTTCTACAGCGATAGATCTCTTAATTTCCCTTCTAAGGACGGCGCATGGTTATCAGATTAAACAATTAGAAATAGGTTGAGAAAATGAAATTTGAAGGAAAATCCTCTTTAACACGACGCGACAAAACAGTCAGGATGAATTTTGCTCGTGTACATGTTGCATGGAAATCTGCTCTCTTTACGGATAAATCTAGGTATTATAATACTCGTTGCGATGGCAGAGAACGTGTTTGCCGACTCCCAGGAGAACGCTACTTATCTGCTACTGCCTAGAAAGTCGAAAGAGTTGGGAGTGGTTTACTTAAGGTTTCGGGTGGGACTAGTATCAACGGTAGAACCGACTTTGTTGTAATTCCAAAAAACTTAACGCTAATCTCTATGTTATTAATGTGTTAGGAGAACATGTTGTCTCTGAGGCATATGGAATAGGTCAAAATTTTTTCTTAATTCAGGATAACGTCATGCACTTTCTTTTTGGTGGTTGTTGTTAATTATTACTTTAAAAGAACGTGACGCTGGCACTTCCATATGTGCCGATTAAAACAATTAAATAGAACCTCTTTCAGATGTTGTTAATTTTATTTGCATGTAATTTACCGTTTGAATTTTATGGAAGCACAAATTTGTGACCCGATAATAGTTTTGAGCAGTGTAGAATAAAATGTTTGTCAGAAAATACTCTTCAAGCATTCATTTGTTACTTCATTTTTGCTGACTTGTTTTATGTTGTGATAAATAGTGTGGTTTTTAAGTGTAATTTACAGCTTTGGAAGAGACACTTGATTATTTTATTTTTGTCATTATTTATTGAATAAAAAACTTTTGCAAATAAAAATGAGACACAATTATAAAAATACTTTAAAGAAAAACAATAAGAAATCTGAAAATACGATTTTCTTATGTGTTCTTTTTGCTCCAAACGATTATGATTGAATTTGTTATTATTAAAAAAATCAATGTAGAAAATCTTTGTTCTTGCAGAAAAAAATTACAGTGTTGCATTAATAATAATTTAGTAGAATTTGTCATTAAAACAGTCTGGATAATATTTAATTAAAAAACTTTATTTAGTATTAAATAAATTGTATGTTATATTGTGACTTTTAAATACTTTTACGGCTTAAATAATCTAGCAACTTTGTGTTGACACCAAATACAGTTGAATACTTACTGTTGTTGACAGTTGTTTGAAATAAAACAAATGCTCATTAATGATTTTGGTTAGATATGAAAAAAATTACTATAGTTTAAATGTTGACCTTTTTAGAAAAAAATGTTTAATGAAGTCTATAGAAGTATTTCTTTACAACAACTTTAGTTCAAAATATTTTGGAGTCAATGTTGTACTTAATTAAAGGTCACCTGACTACCGTATCTCGATATACAACATCTACTTATTTGAAAAAAATAGGTACACTCATGAAATTTAAAACTTGGACACCACAATTTCTGTAAACAAAAGTTTGCACATTGTGAAGCGGGCTTAAGGGTATCATTTACAATTCTAACAGCAGGTAGTCTCAGCAGGGGTTATCTTATAGAAGGACTGTAGAATGAATCATTACACTAAGCACGTTTTAGAAAATAGGTAATTTACGTTGCTTACTTAATTTTTTCTTTAAAGAATATATTTGAAGGTATCGCTAATTAAACACCATAGCTCGATTAATTATCGAATCAAAATTTTGTTTAGGAAATGTTTACAAAATAAAATTAGAAATAATTTTGATTTAAAAACGTCTACAAGCAATAACTTTTAAATTAAATCAAAAACTAAACATGGTTATTTGGGTTGACTGATTATTACTTATTTTTAAATAAATCTAACCTACTAATTATTGTAAGTTATTAAAAAAATCATTAAACTCTCTATTCATAATATTTAGTCCTTACAAAATGTATATTTTATGACGTTTCATTTTTTTCTGTAGTTAATATAAAAAGTGAAAATAAAAACTAAGGCAATTCTTATTGTCAACGTATATATTTAGTTTTTGACAAGAATTTATTACATAATTATAATTAAGATACCAAGTTATAGTTTAAAATTAAATGAAAACTTTTTTTTTAAATAAAGGTATTACTATATAAATAAATATAAGAAATCAATAATGGGTGTGACCTCCATTATTATTGATACATTCTTGGAGGCGTCTGCTCATTGACGCTATCAAGGTATCAATATAATTAATATTAATCGTTTCCCATGCGGTATCAATGGCTGCAATTAGTGCATTACGGTTTACTGGTATAAAATTTGGCCCTTGTTGTCTTCGGATAACAGCAAGTATTCGAGCCCAAACATTTTCGATAATGTTAAAATCTGGGCTTTTGCTGGCCAGGGTAACAGCTCCAAGTTATTTTCGTATCCAATTGCGCACAACCCGCGAAGTATGAATAGGGGCGTTGTCCTTTAACAACAAAAATACATTATGAAAATGTTAATTCAACAGATCCCGAACTATTTTTTGGAGAAAGTATAGTGAAATAAGAATACTTACTTGTTGGAAAATATAATCTTCGTCTGGATAAAACACTTCGACTGAAGGTTTCATAATAGTTTCCAAAATATCTAAATACGCAGCAGAATCAAGACGTCCATCGATAGCCCAACAAACTCCTGGACCCCGCGCGCTAACCCAACCCCACACATTCACAGAAAAATAACCACTTCGTTTTTAGGACATATGTGATTATTTTCGTAACGAGTTCCTTCCATTCTAAAAACTTTTAGTGGTCCATCGTTGCGGCTATTGAACGTTTTTTCGTCGCTAAAAATCACTCGATTCCAAAATTCCAAAGGTTCGTTCACATATCGCCTTGCAAATTCCAGACGACGTCTCATATTTTCGTCACTGAGAACTTCTTTCGCAGCAGCATTATACTTCTTTATTCCCATCTCCTTTAATCTTTTTTGTGCAGTTATACGGCATCCGGAAAATGTGTATCTGCTATAGCCCTGGAGTATGTAGCAAATGGTTGTTCTGTTACGTAATGAAACAACTCGAGATCTTGAGCACGTGTAGATACTTTAGGTCTACCACTTCCGATGGCTCTTTCCAAAGTGTGTTCAAGATTCCATTTTACTCGGTAATGCCCTACGGTGCTTTTTGGTATATCTAACATACGTGAAATTTCACGCACGCTACGGCCCGCCGCTAATTCCGAAACAATCCGCGCTTTCAAATCAGCACCGAGATGAGGTGGCATTTTCACAACACTTGAAATTTTAAACTAAAATGGAATTTACATTTCTTACTTTATTTATTGGTTCACACTACCCCTTCTCAAACAGTAGGTAATTGTTTATTTATTACATACTTCTAATGACCAATGTAACAACCCTTAGAGCAATATGACTCAAAGGAAGTAAATTAAACAAGCAAGGATATTCTATTGTTATTGAAACTTATTCATAAAGTAAAAGCCATTTCCTTATAATGCTAATGGACAGGATTTTCTTTAAGTATTAAGATTACAATAGAGGACTTATAAACTTTCGAAAATATCTAATTATAAATATTTACACTGCAATTGCGCTTTTTCCTTAATAATTTCTTAGCAATAACATACACGTTCTTGGTTTTAAGTTGTCATAAATTTGATATGATATAAATTTGTGTTTCTAATATTACATCACAAACTAATCTTTATTCGCCAAAAATTGTTGCTTAAGTTGTAAAGCTTCGTACACACCTGAACAACAAACCGAGCAACAAACATAACAACGAACCGAAAGTCAAACAGAACGACAAACGATCTTTTATGATTTCACAATCCGAACAACAAACGGAACGTTTGTGCTGTTCCCATAATTATTTTCAGTAGTTTTCAGTTCATATATATTTATTATTGAGAAGAGAAAATTGCGGAAAACAAGAAGATAGTGCCAACCAAATTTTTACGCACAAAGAAGAGTAAAAATTATAATTTACTTCTTTTTTTTTATTTTGGAAATTTCCCGCCCAAATGATGCTAATAGGGACATCATTTTTTCTTGCATTCTTAAACACTGATTAATTTAAAACATTTTTCTTCTGTCAACTCCATAATATTACCTAAAACACAACAAACCCACAAAAGGGAGGACAAAATAAATAATTTAATTCTCCCGCATAAGTTTGTTCGCCGTTTTGTTTAGATTCGTCCAAACCTGCAAACGCATTCGCGCGCATTTTCTTTGATGTCGGAGAAAAAACCGACAAGTTGCGGGAACGCCGCAAACCGTTCGTGGAACAATCAGGACTTGCGAATCTGTTCTAAAATTCGTACGTAGCACCGTCCAAATTAATGTTCCGATTGCCGTTCGGTTCGTTGTTCTGTTTGTTCCTCGGTTTGTTGTTCAGGTGTGTACGAAGCTTTACAATAAGCATATTAATATGAACTATATCTTATGAAAGGAGAGTTATGTAACTATAATTAACGACTTAACGTTACGTTAGTAGATTCCATTTACTATTTACACATATTTTCTTGGAACATTCGATAATTAACTATCGGGATATGATGACCCTATACTTCGCAGGTTGTGCGCAACTGGATACAAGCAAATAACTTGGAGCTGTTACCCTGGCCAGCAAAAAGCCCAGATTTTAACATTATCGAAAATGTTTGGGCTCGAATACTTGCTGTTATCCGAAGACAACAAGGGCCAAATTTTATACCAGTAAACCGTAATGCACTAATTGCAGCCATTGATACCGCATGGGAAACGATTAATATTAATTATATTGATACCTTGATAGCGTCAATGAGCAGACGCCTCCAAGAATGTATCAATAATAATGGAGGTCACACCCATTATTGATTTCTTATATTTATTTATATAGTAATACCTTTATTTAAAAAAAACGTTTTCATTTCCGGCTTTTTTTGGCCCGCCCCCTCCCGCTCTCCCGTTTGTAACTCGTCTGCCGCCTTGGCCCGCCCCGGGTAGCGTGATGTATTTTGATCAGAGAAAGGTCACCGTTCGAAGACTTCACCGCAGAATTCAGAAACAACGGTGCAACGTCTTATCCAGTGACGACCATCATCATATTTTCGTGATCGTCCTGTTCGCCGCCAAACACTGGTAAGACTCCGACGCACATACGGTAATGGGAGGTTCTGAATCTAAGGAAGAGATCATCGTGCCAGAACGCAAACGGCAGCGCATCTGCCACCCTAAGCCGCCGAAACTCTCCACACAATCACCGTCGTATTATTGGTATTAATCATCATCCGGTTCGCCGCAAGGACCTCTGCGCATTTCAGGAGAGGAAGGTAAACGCGCGGCCACCAAGCTCCAGGCACAAGCGACAGTAATCTTCGAGACGACATCAGATCACTGGCTGCCGCGAACAAACGAAAAATGGCCCAACAATCGCAACCGCTTCGCGAACCTCACGACGCCTACAACGACCCCCGCAATCGAACGCGTAGGCGTACGCATCCCATCCATTTTGGCCGGAAGACCCTCTCATGTGGTTCCTGCAAATCGAAGGCCGAATTCGCTTTAGCTGGGATCATCGCGGACGAAACAAATATAACTACGTGATCGCCAATATAGATACTCAAGCATGCCACGGAGGTACGACATCCTTCAATCACCGCCGACCGAGGGCAAATACGACACTCTCAAAAGGAACTGATCAATCGCCTCAGCGCATCGAAATCGCAAAGATACAGCGATTGCTTGAAGGCGAAGGAACTCGGCAACTGCAAGCCGTCGCAGTTCCTACGACACCTGAAAAACCTCGGTGGGAGCACCGTCGCTGACGACTTCCTACGAACCCTATAGCTCAACCGTTTACCGGCAACGATACACTCATGAAATTTAAAACTTGGACACCACAATTTCTGTAAACAAAAGTTTGCACATTGTGAAGCGGGCTTAAGGGTATCATTTACAATTCTAACAGCAGGTAGTCTCAGCAGGGGTTATCTTATAGAAGGACTGTAGAATGAATCATTACACTAAGCACGTTTTAGAAAATAGGTAATTTACGTTGCTTACTTAATTTTTTCTTTAAAGAATATATTTGAAGGTATCGCTAATTAAACACCATAGCTCGATTAATTATCGAATCAAAATTTTGTTTAGGAAATGTTTACAAAATAAAATTAGAAATAATTTTGATTTAAAAACGTCTACAAGCAATAACTTTTAAATTAAATCAAAAAACTAAACATGGTTATTTGGGTTGACTGATTATTACTTATTTTTAAATAAATCTAACCTACTAATTATTGTAAGTTATTAAAAAAAATCATTAAACTCTCTATTCATAATATTTAGTCCTTACAAAATGTATATTTTATGACGTTTCATTTTTTCTGTAGTTAATATAAAAGTGAAAATAAAAACTAAGGCAATTCTTATTGTCAACGTATATATTTAGTTTTTTGACAAGAATTTATTACATAATTATAATTAAGATACCAAGTTATAGTTTAAAATTAAATGAAAACGTTTTTTTTAAATAAAGGTATTACTATATAAATAAATATAAGAAATCAATAATGGGTGTGACCTCCATTATTATTGATACATTCTTGGAGGCGTCTGCTCATTGACGCTATCAAGGTATCAATATAATTAATATTAATCGTTTCCCATGCGGTATCAATGGCTGCAATTAGTGCATTACGGTTTACTGGTATAAAATTTGGCCCTTGTTGTCTTCGGATAACAGCAAGTATTCGAGCCCAAACATTTTCGATAATGTTAAAATCTGGGCTTTTGCTGGCCAGGGTAACAGCTCCAAGTTATTTTCTCGTATCAATTGCGCACAACCCGCGAAGTATGAATAGGGGCGTTGTCCTTTAACAACAAAAATACATTATGAAAATGTTAATTCAACAGATCCCGAACTATTTTTTGGAGAAAGTATAGTGAAATAAGAATACTTACTTGTTGGAAAATATAATCTTCGTCTGGATAAAACACTTCGACTGAAGGTTTCATAATAGTTTCCAAAATATCTAAATACGCAGCAGAATCAAGACGTCCATCGATAGCCCAACAAACTCCTGGACCCCGCGCGCTAACCCAACCCCACATTTCACAGAAAAATAACCACTTCGTTTTTTAGGACATATGTGATTATTTTCGTAACGAGTTCCTTCCATTCTAAAAACTTTTAGTGGTCCATCGTTGCGGCTATTGAACGTTTTTTCGTCGCTAAAAATCACTCGATTCCAAAATTCCAAAGGTTCGTTCACATATCGCCTTGCAAATTCCAGACGACGTCTCATATTTTCGTCACTGAGAACTTCTTTCGCAGCAGCATTATACTTCTTTATTCCCATCTCCTTTAATCTTTTTTGTGCAGTTATACGGCATCCGGGAAAATGTGTATCTGCTATAGCCCTGGAGTATGTAGCAAATGGTTGTTCTGTTACGTAATGAAACAACTCGAGATCTTGAGCACGTGTAGATACTTTAGGTCTACCACTTCCGATGGCTCTTTCCAAAGTGTGTTCAAGATTCCATTTTACTCGGTAATGCCCTACGGTGCTTTTGGTATATCTAACATACGTGAAATTTCACGCACGCTACGGCCCGCCGCTAATTCCGAAACAATCCGCGCTTTCAAATCAGCACCGAGATGAGGTGGCATTTTCACAACACTTGAAATTTTAAACTAAAATGGAATTTACATTTCTTACTTTATTTATTGGTTCACACTACCCCTTCTCAAACAGTAGGTAATTGTTTATTTATTACATACTTCTAATGACCAATGTAACAACCCTTAGAGCAATATGACTCAAAGGAAGTAAATTAAACAAGCAAGGATATTCTATTGTTATTGAAACTTATTCATAAAGTAAAAGCCATTTCCTTATAATGCTAATGGACAGGATTTTCTTTTAAGTATTAAGATTACAATAGAGGACTTATAAACTTTCGAAAATATCTAATTATAAATATTTACACTGCAATTGCGCTTTTCCTTAATAATTTCTTAGCAATAACATACACGTTCTTGGTTTTAAGTTGTCATAAATTTGATATGATATAAATTTGTGTTTCTAATATTACATCACAAACTAATCTTTATTCGCCAAAAAATTGTTGCTTAAGTTGTAAAGCTTCGTACACACCTGAACAACAAACCGAGCAACAAACATAACAACGAACCGAAAGTCAAACAGAACGACAAACGATCTTTTATGATTTCCACAATCCGAACAACAAACGGAACGTTTGTGCTGTTCCATAATTATTTTCAGTAGTTTTCAGTTCATATATATTTATTATTGAGAAGAGAAAATTGCGGAAAACAAGAAGATAGTGCCAACCAAATTTTTACGCACAAAGAAGAGTAAAAAATTATAATTTACTTCGCTTTTTTTTATTTTGGAAATTTCCCGCCAAATGATGCTAATAGGGACATCATTTTTTTCTTGCATTCTTAAACACTGATTAATTTAAAACATTTTTCTTCTGTCAACTCCATAATATTACCTAAAACACAACAAACCCACAAAAGGGAGGACAAAAATAAATAATTTAATTCTCCCGCATAAGTTTGTTCGCCGTTTTGTTTAGATTCGTCCAAACCTGCAAACGCATTCGCGCGCATTTTCTTTGATGTCGGAGAAAAACCGACAAGTTGCGGGAACGCCGCAAACCGTTCGTGGAACAATCAGGACTTGCGAATCTGTTCTAAAATTCGTACGTAGCACCGTCCAAATTAATGTTCCGATTGCCGTTCGGTTCGTTGTTCTGTTTGTTCCTCGGTTTGTTGTTCAGGTGTGTACGAAGCTTTACAATAAGCATATTAATATGAACTATATCTTATGAAAGGAGAGTTATGTAACTATAATTAACGACTTAACGTTACGTTAGTAGATTCCATTTACTATTTACACATATTTTCTTGGAACATTCGATAATTAACTATCGGGATATGATGACCCTATACTTCGCAGGTTGTGCGCAACTGGATACAAGCAAATAACTTGGAGCTGTTACCCTGGCCAGCAAAAGCCCAGATTTTAACATTATCGAAAATGTTTGGGCTCGAATACTTGCTGTTATCCGAAGACAACAAGGGCCAAATTTTATACCAGTAAACCGTAATGCACTAATTGCAGCCATTGATACCGCATGGGAAACGATTAATATTAATTATATTGATACCTTGATAGCGTCAATGAGCAGACGCCTCCAAGAATGTATCAATAATAATGGGGTCACACCCATTATTGATTTCTTATATTTATTTATATAGTAATACCTTTATTTAAAAAAAACGTTTTCATTTAATTTTAAACTATAACTTGGTATCTTAATTATAATTATGTAATAAATTCTTGTCAAAAACTAAATATATACGTTGACAATAAGAATTGCCTTAGTTTTTATTTTCACTTTTTATATTAACTACAGAAAAAATGAAACGTCATAAAATATACATTTTGTAAGGACTAAATATTATGAATAGAGAGTTTAATGATTTTTTTAATAACTTACAATAATTAGTAGGTTAGATTTATTTAAAAATAAGTAATAATCAGTCAACCCAAATAACCATGTTTAGTTTTTGATTTAATTTAAAAGTTATTGCTTGTAGACGTTTTTTAAATCAAAATTATTTCTAATTTTATTTTGTAAACATTTCCTAAACAAAATTTTGATTCGATAATTAATCGAGCTATGGTGTTTAATTAGCGATACCTTCAAATATATTCTTTAAAGAAAAAATTTAAGTAAGCAACGTAAATTACCTATTTTCTAAAACGTGCTTAGTGTAATGATTCATTCTACAGTCCTTCTATAAGATAACCCCTGCTGAGACTACCTGCTGTTAGAATTGTAAATGATACCCTTAAGCCCGCTTCACAATGTGCAAACTTTTGTTTACAGAAATTGTGGTGTCCAAGTTTTAAATTTCATGAGTGTACATATATATAAAAAATACAAAATAATTTATAAACTGTGTTTTATCAATATCAAAATTTCAACCAGTAATTTTTGATGTATTGTCAGTATATTTTGCTTGATCAACATGGTGGTTCATTTGTGGTCGAGTGTTCGTTGACCTTCCTTGGGGATAAGTCTTCTTGAATTTCAGCGGTAGATAGTAAATCGATAAATGGATTTCTTAATTAAAATCTTGCATGAGTGATATATGAAAATACAGCAATAGTTTTACTTTTGTCACAATGGACGATACGAAATCGCAGGTATCAAAACAAAATGAGACGAAAAATTAAAAATCCCAGGTAAAAGATAAACAAGAAAAAGGAAAAAGATAAAAGACCCTAAAGCAAAATAACACAATTAAATAAGGAAAATATTAACGGTGGATTACGTTCACTGTGAAAAATAAACACGGAATCCTTGTTACAAAGACCCTTGTGCGGTTGCGCAACTAAACAAAATTGAATACTATGCATACCACAGATATAAATAAATGCAGAAATATACATTAAAATCGTTTAATGTAATAGGGAAAATTAATAAAAGATAAAATAAAAGTTACAATGAGATAATGGTTAAAGTTCGGGCTCTATTAACAATGACAGAACCTCAATCGTCGATGTCCTTAATTGTTAGCTTCATTATTTCCTCACGGCGAAGTGCACGTTTCCCACTATTTTTACCACCTAAGAAAGATAGATATCTAATTTTATTGTTTACCGTCATTAGTAAATAAATTTTGTCTAGAGCTTTATTTTACCATATCTTCGTTGCTGAACACCATAGATTTTCTTGGACAATATCCAACGTTTTCCTGTTTCAAGAAAGCGATTAATTTCGTGAATGAAGAAATATTAATATTGTTGTTCAAGTTGATCATGGTTTTATCATACAATAATTCTTTGTACGATGTAAGCTAGTACATTCTTTCCGACAATATCCATTGATCCACTTAACAAAATTTTTACACGCTTGCTCACATGGTTTTCTAAATTTTGCTGGTATTAGACCATGAATCGAATGAATTCCAAAAATAAAAAATTTTGATCTTTCGGGGTACGATTTTGTAACTTTTTTCTCAATCTGTTTTGACGCTCTTATATCGTAAGATGCTTTTGTTAATGAACTTTTAATGTCAAATGAACTTTAAAGGTTTAATAAATTGACTTACCGGTTAATCGAAAAACGGTTAATTGAAAAAAAAGCGACGTCTTAGAAATTGTTTAAATTTGATACTTTTATAAATGATTTTATTATAAAAATTTAAAAACATTATTATTTTCATTTCTTAATATTAAAATTAAATTGTGCGCATTTTTCTTAAAAATTCATGTTATGTAACACGTAACAGTATTAATGTTGATGTTGGTTAGTTAGGTTATTGCGTGTTGTGTCGTAATCTAACAGAAAAGCTTGAAAGAAACCGGCATAAATTAAAATTGAAGTTTTGGAATTTGTTTGGTATTTGCACGCGTTACGAAAAATTAAATTTCAGCAACATTTTTGGTTCTATTATAATTTCATTTAAATTATATTTTATATAGATAAAGTAAAATAAATTTCTATAATATAATAACCGATAATTTATTCGCCATTATTTTATGAATTAACTACTTTTTCAGTGGGTATAAAATTCATTTTATGCTTCAGGGACTTGACAAACGTTCTAATTTCAGATAAAATTTAAGTAATCGTGTTTGTATCCAGTTTGATATTGATTTTCTTTAAAAGCTTCTGACCGTTACATGTTGACATTTGTTTTGTTTTTAAAATATTAAACCCCTTATGTTCTTAAGCATTTAAACTGATAGTAAGGTTTAAAACATTAGTATTCTTAATGAAAAATAAACACTAAAAGTTGAATTTTTTTTCTTATTTGACGCAGTCATTAAGTTGTTGATAGCTAAAAAAAAACAGAAAGTGAAAAAACAAAACCCTTTATTGGAGCGAGGATCAGTTTCTTTTAATAAAATTTCCAATAAGAAACAGAAACCATTAAAATTTTCTACATTCTCATTATAAAGCTGCTTTTTTAATACAATGCGACTTTGTTCCATAAATTTTAGTTTAATTTAAGTAAAGTGGTTCATGGTTTTAGCTTTTATTTAATATGAAAAAACTGGAAGAATTTTAATAACCGGTATTATAAAAGTGATGTATTTATTAATTCTTAATTTTTATATTTTCAATGGTTGTCAAAAATTCTGAAAGATTGTTGTTGTTTAATAAACACAAAAACTTATAGTGCATTCACTTTCAACATGAATTGGAGATCAACAAATGCATGCGAAGTTTACGTCTGAGTCAAAAAAAAACTATTTTCCGGCGTGTTGCGTACAATATTTTTTCGGCAACCGTGTAGAATAACAAATCAATGAGACGACACATTTTTTTATTTCTTTATTATACATTTTAATTCTTATTTGAATTAAACAGAACAGAACAGAAAATACTTCAAATTTATTAAGAAAAATGCCAACAGTTAACTGTAACGGCATGTGTGTGTTAAAGTGCAAAGGGCTATCTAAGCTAAGCAATAGCTTTAATGCTTGTAACACACGTTGCCGATAAAGCCAAGATAACTTGTACAGAAGTACACACGCAACAAGAGAACACCTGATGCAGCATTTCGCTCTTATTATGAGCTCATCAGAGGTGTATACTTAAGTGCGGTATACAACTGTACAAGACGGCGGTTGGTCTTTTAAGCTCTCGTGGAAGCCTGAATAAGTGAAATATGTGTCTTGCAGACATCTTCGTAAACATTGACACGTATGAGTAGTATAAACTAAGAAAATGCCGTTACAGTTAACTGTTGGCATTTTTCTTAGTTTATACTACTCATACGTGTCAATGTTTACACGAGATGTCGCAAGACACATATTTTACTTACTACAAATTAACTGAAACATTCTAATTCTTATTTATAATACTATTTATATTAAAATTCGAACAATTGCTAATATTGAAAGGATTCAATTTGTTTAAAATGCTTGGTATATTTAAATTCCTTTGTTGAAGCCAGAACAAGAAAGTAAAGTTTCCGTTTCACATTGATTGTTTTCTTCTGATGATTTTTGAATGGTCTTGGCAATTTTAATTTTGTTTGTAAGTGAATTATCTATACCGGGTGTTTCTAAATTGATGCGAAATATTCAACAGGGTAATTTTTCAGCAAAAATTAAGGGGGACTTTTATATAAAGTTTTGTTCAAAACCACTTTCCCTCCAAGTTACAGCCCTTAAACTTAGGGGAAAAACAGTTTTTATTTAATATGTCTACTATGGAAGAAGTTAGAAGAATGAAATTTGGCAGATAATTGATGCTAATAAAGTGACATTTTCTGGCGGTTTTTGTAACCCTCAAAGTCTATACAGGGGGGTGGAAAAATTAACCTTTATAATATTTTGTCTCAGAACTTTTTAACGCGTCTACATTTTCCTACTCAAAAAATTTATTTAAAAAGACGGATTCAAACTGCAACTTTTGCATGTCTTTGCTATTTCTCGTAAAATTCTTAGTTTGATCACAAAAAAAAACATTACTCATTCCTTTTCACATACATTCAGAGGGGTTATCGTTTGATTAAAAAAATGAAGTAGGTCGGCGTCAAATGATGTCATAATGATAAACGGATTTATCGTCCTGGTTTCTTGGAGAGTTTCGTAAGTATTTAATGAACTAAATAATGGCATTTTTATTTAGTCAAAAAATGTTGTAAATTAGGAAATATCAGAATAATAAATTGAATAATAATTATTGTACTACTAATTACTATTAACAAACAACAAAAACAAACTAATTAACAATGGTAACAAAATATTAATAACAGAAAATTTACAATAAATGTTGAAAATGACGCCCCTCAGATAAAACGCACGCTTCTACTCTTTGTCTCGTTGAATTCCGTATTCTTTGAAATAATCAGGGGGTATTTCTAATAGTCTCACATGATGCGATGACACGATCCCTTAAATCATTAATATCTTCAACGGGAGTTGAATAAACTAGCGTTTTAAGAAAACCCCAAATGCAAAAATCCAACGGGTTTAATTTTGAAGATCGAGCAGGTCAGTTCTGAAGGCCTCCTCGCCCTATCCAACGATTTGCATACACTTTGTCATAGAACCGGCGAACAATAACATTAAAATGGACAGGAGCGCCATCATGCATGAACCATAGTTCTTGCCTAATTTGCAGATGAACATCTTCAAGAAGATTAGGCAACACTTCTTCGAGGAAATGGTTGTATTCGTTTCCATTTAATCTTATTGGTAGAAAATATGGTCCAATTAAATAATCATCAATGACACCAAGCCACACATTTAATGAAAGTTGGTGTTGAAAATTAGATTCAACAATTTAGTGTGTGTTTTCTTCGGCCCATATGTGATTATTATGGAAATTTCGGATAGATTCTCGGGAAAAGTTTGCCTCATCAGTAAACAAAATACGACATAGGAATTGCGGAATTTGTATGATCATTTGAAGCATCCATTGACAAAAAATTAAACGAGATAGAAAATCTCTAGGTAAGAGCGCTTGAACTCGTTGGATATGGTAGGGATATAACATTTGTTCTTTCAAAATTTTAAATATTGAGGAATTACTCACATTTAACTGTTTTGAAATTTTTCTCTTACTTGTTTTGGGCGATTCTTTTATTAAATTAAGAACAGCCTTTTTTAGTGCTACAGTTCTTACCTCTCGAGGACGTCCGCAATCGACAGTACTTCTTGAAAATTTTCCTTCTTCTCGAAGACGTTGACAAATACGCGCAAATAAACTATGGTGGGGTAATGTTCGTTGTGGATATGATTTAGCGTAAAGCCTCTGAGCTTTTAATCCATATACGAAATGCATATCTGCCATTTTTGCGTTTGTATAGTTTGCCATTTTATTTATGTAATTGATTTCAGTTCTCGAAAATGTCACGAAGAAAACTAGGACAATAAACCTAGACAAATATTTGTCATTATGACATTATTTGACACCGGCCTATTTCATTTTTTTAAATAAACGGTAACCCCTCTGAATGTATGTAAAAAAGGAATGAGTAATGTTTTATTTTTTTGTGATCAAACTAAGAATTTTACGAGAAATAGCAAAGACATGAAAAAATTGCAGTTTGAATCCGTCTTTTTAAATAAAATTTCTAAGTAGAAAAATGTAGACGCATTAAAAAGTTCTGAGGCAAAATATTATAAGGGTTAATTTTTTCACCCCCTTGAATAAACTTTGCAGGGTTACAAAACCGCCAAAAAATGTCACTTTATTAGCATCAATTATCTGCCAAATTTCATTCTTCTAACTTCTTCCATAGTGGACATATTAAATAAAAACTGTTTTTTCCCCCTAACTTTAAGGAGCTGTAACTTGGAGGGAAAGTGGTTTTGAACAAAATTTTATATAAAAGTCCCTCGTTAATTTTTGCTCAAAAATTACTCTGTTGAATATTTCGCATCAATTTAGAAACACCCGGTATATCCTTCAGTCACATTGGTAGACTTCCAACCGCCGTGTCTCTTCAAATTTGTGATGTTTCCACCATCTCTTATGTGGAGTATGGGATGGCCGTAAAGATAAATATTGCCTACACAACAGCAGGTTTTCTTGTCCAACTACAACAAAAGTTCTCTCAATATGTGTTTTGGAATCTGGTATTTTCACAAGCAACATGTCTTCCTTGTCGTTTATTAGATCAATTGACATTTTTGTTAGTTTTTCTCGTCTACATGCACCGGCTAACCCAATAATTGTTGTTACCTGAAAATTAAGTTGATACTTTTATATCCTACAATCGTAATATTTTGTTAAAATTACCTTCAGCATTAGATATGTTTCATTATTCGCTTCCTTAATTAATTTTTGATCTGCTTACTGCTGAAAACTTTTGTTTTCTTGGCTTTGTAACCAACATTTTTCCTTTTAAGAAATACGATAACCTTTAGGAAAATGGCTATGTTTACATTTTTCTTCACTAAAATGGTACTTTTCAACATAGAGTACATGCTCCACAGAGTAGAGGATTTGATAGTGTTAGATGTTTGCGCCAAATAAGCCAAAATTACATCATCTGTAATAGTTTTGCATAATCATAAACGTTTTCGTACCTGGATTTTGATTTTTCAGGCAATAATTGTGCTGTAGCAGCAGCTGCTATATTGGAAATTTCCCAAGGCCCTTTTTTAAAGTCACTATTGCTGCTGCTTTCCATATTTTATTGCGAATTGCGATCAGAAAACATTCAAACTTTTGACAACTAATTTCATATGAACTGTCAGCCGTTATTTCGTTGCTTTGGTAATGATCAACTGTATTTATCAAAATCATACCTACCAAGATTTTCTTATTTACAATGACAACAACGACGCGATTCTTCCCGACTTAGTACGGGAAGTACACTAGGCCGGGAAATGCTACTTTTTCAGAGAAAAGCGCCAGGGAAGTGGGTACATCCGGACGGTTGCCGAAAAAAGGATTTTGTTTAACACAAGCACAACTAACAATATAGTTATTGTAAAAAATGTGGAACTGTTTTGATTTAAATTTACATTTACTATCACCTGTTCATCAGCATTAGTGTTTATTTACCTCAGGTTCGCCTTGGGATTGAATGAAGTATAGAAAAACAACAACCAGAATCATTGAGGGCTTTGTCAGAATGCTACTCTAGTCAGATTTTTTGGATTCTCTACACAAGTTTTATTAAAACAACAATAATGTCACTTACCTGAATTTATTATACAATGTTTAGATTTGAAATTTATATAAAATTGTCTCGAAATTGTAACCGTAGTTGCCAACTTTTCGCTCACTATCTTAAAAAGCTTTATCAAAAACTTGAAACAAACTAAAGTTTAAGGTAGACCGCTAAGAGTGATTCAATTTGTTAATCAAGCTAGATTTTACCCTGAAAAAAATTAAAAAACAGTATAAAAAAACGCAGTTTTATTTGTTTTCTCGTTCTATCAAAATCATATCTCACCAATTACTCACTTTTGGTGATTACTGTCATTTAGAGCAATTGGGGAAAATGGGAGGTCAAAAATCTCACTTCTTTTTTAAGTGAGTTGTTAACAAAGAACGTAGGTATCCGAAGTTGATGAACTTAAACAATCTGAAATTTGTGGATAAAAACACAATTTAATTTGCATTTTCGTTCTAACGAAATCCTATCTCACCAATTATTCGCTTTCTGTGCTTGGCATTGATTTACTACCATTGGTGGAAATGGGAGGTAAAAGATCTCACTTCTTTTTTTTTAAGTGAATTGTTAACAAAGAACATACATATTTAGAGATGAGTCACCCTGAAATGAACTGAAACAATCTGAAATTTGTGCATAAAAAAACGTGCTTAATTTGCATTCACCTTCTGACGGAATCATATCTCAACAATTACCTGTTTTCTGTGCTTGGCGTCGATTTAGTACCACTGGGGAAAATGTGAGTTTTTAACAAAGAACGTAGGTATCCGGAACTGAAACAATTTGAGATTGATGTATACTAGAACGGGACGGAATTTTATGGCACAGTGTGCAACAGAGACAAATATATCGGAAATGTAATTAGGTGTTTTTAATCAAATGACAACTTATTATTTTATTTTTTTAACTTTACAATAATCTAAGCAATATTAGAATTCACGCCTACGAGTGATATTTTTGTTTTTATTATTTGTTGGAAATTTAACAACAATAACTTTTGGTTTAAGATTTTTAAACTGTCAGCAGTATCTGAAGAGAAGAATTTTAAGAAACAACGATTATTATTATTTGTCAATCTAAACAGAAAATCAAACTTTTGATTGACATTTTTTCGCACACTCTCATGAAAATGAGCGAAATGACCACCTTACGCTTACTAGAGTAGAAACTGCGACTGCAACGTGATATTGGGTTGTACTTCCCACTTGACGATCATTTCGTTTTGCTCTCCCGTTTAACGTTGTTATGGAGTATTAGTTAAATAAGTTGACGCTTTCGTGTGTAAATTGGGTTACATGGCTCGAGTGACTTATTTAAAGCTTGATCAGTTCAATACAATATTTTATTGTTCAAATCAGATAAGATTAAAATTTTTATTAAATAGGAATTTATAATCTAACGTATATACAGTGTGACTATTGTCCGATTCACTCTACAATTTAAAAAAAGTTTGTCAAAATCGGACAATAAATATATTATTAGATAATCAGATAAACCTTTCGGTGTAGGATACAATAATAACATTTCATATTATTGTTGTTATAAATATTACATTACACATTTATTGTTAGTCTACATTTACATCTTCCATTCTTTATTATTACACGTCATCTCCTTTGCTTCTTTCTTTGTTTTTCCTTTTTCTTCTAGAATTTTTCCTACTTCACCATTCCGTGTTTTCCTTTGTCTTTCTCTTTTTCTATTTTTGCTTTTTCTTTATAAATGTTAGTGTACTTTCTACTTCCAGGGTTTCTCAATCTATCTGTTCTTGTAACACGCTGCCGTCCGTTAATATTCGTTCATGTATCAATTTAAACACTTTTATTTTTGTTTTACTTGAAACTTCTGGGTTCCTTTCTTGTCCAGTACTTCTAAATATTGGAAGTACTTTACTGGTACTTCCCCCTTGCCTTAATCCCATATTTGTTTTTTATTTTATGTTTTCTGTCACAACTGCGTTTTGGCCACTCTTGTAGATTATTTGTGTCATTTTTATAAGTTTTGTGCTTTATTGTCTTTCCTTTAGCATCCTCCACACTGTTGCCTTGGGCACCACCCTTTTCTTTTTGTGCTTTTTCTGTGATTTGTTTTGTTGTAAATATGTAATTCTGTGCGCTTTTTCCTCGTCTAAATTCACTTTGTTCTTCTTCCTTGTCTCTTCTTTTTTCTATTATTTTCCTATAACATTTTTATACATTCAGGAGATTCATTGGTAAATGTGCATATAATACATAATGTACAAGTCTCCGACCTTTTATAACCAAGATACAGAGTATTTTGTTTATTTTGTTTACTTTTTTAGTTGCCCATAACTCACGAACCACATTGTGAATTTTCTTTATATTGGCAACATATTTTCCTTGTCCAGTAAAGTATCTAATAGTGTATAAAAATTAATGTTAATCCAGAAAACTAATAAAAAACAATATAACTTTGACGGTTTCAATTTCGGAAACTGTCCTGCCCGGCAGCTCTTCTTAGTCGCAAGTGGTCGTGGGTTGATTGAGAATCGTTCGAAATGAAGGCTTCTACACCGCTCAAAAAATTTATAAAGCTCCACCTAGGATTACGTATAAGAAATATCTAGAGGCACTAATAACTCGTAAACACAGAAACAAACCGTACATGAATAGAAGTATGTACATTGTTATAGCGACTAGAGTACAATTAACACATATAGACACACATAGCCACAACAATAGATCAAAGGAAAGGAACACCAACTGCAGCGTCTATTTAACCAACAGAAAAACACCAAAAACATCTGTATCGCTAATGATGACAGCTTAGCTGTTGAAATACGTGTCCGAGTAAAGTTTTTGGTGCACTTTCTGTTGGACAACCATATATAATATAATTTAAAATAGATAGCAAATCATCGTTATCAGATAATAACAACTCACGACAAATATTGTTGAAAATGTATTTAACAACAACTACGTAGGGTATCGGACCTTGGCCGATTATTTAAATAGATTAAAAGCGCACAAAATTAGTCAGGTACTTGAAAGATCTTTTGAGTTCACAAACGTATTCATACCTATAGCGCCAAAAAAAGGTACGTTGTTAAACTCACGACCATGGTACGTATACATAGGACGTGACACAATTTATGAATGACATACATAAAAGCATTAACTTAGCTGCTATAACTAGAAAGTCTTCGGTGTTTGATAGTTACTCGGCAGATGTGGCAGCTCCCGTATCCAATTCTAATATTTGATTATACAACGAAGAAAAAGGAGAAGCCAAAATAGACTTCGTTCATAACAGTTGTTGGGCTGCTCACAAAGAACCAGATAAACGGCGTATTAGTTTGCCATTAACAAAGGGTCGGTTTCGCATATTTCCTGGTAAACTTATATTCGTACGAATTAACATCTTACTCCCACTCCTTTGGTAGTGAGCGTGATTATGGCCCAGATTTTTATGTTACTTAGGAAAAAAATCAATAAATTCATAAAATAAGTATTAGATCATGATTGCCAAGTGGGACCCGGACACTTAGCCGAATAGACATAAACGTCGAATGGACACAACGCCGAAACTTGGACACAACGTCAAAACCAATTATTGGACATATCGCCAAAATGATACCAGATACCTTGCCAACATAACCATAATTAAATATCCATTGACTAATTAAAACGGAGTACGTCTGCAATGACCAGCAGAATAAGCCAAATTGAAACCCCCAAAAGAAAAACAAAAAGAATAAAAGGTGCTTGCAATTAATAGAATTCGTAAGAGCAAATATTTTATTAAAACAAAGGAAAGTAAGAAAAATGTACTTACACAGGAACCGTAATCGAAGACTTATTCCCTACTCTGAATGGGATGATTTTACTTCAATCGATATTACAAAGCACATGTCTAATTGTTCAATTTTTAGACAGCATTTTCCATGTACACCTTTTCGCGGCCGTCAGTAAAAAGAAAATGAAGTGTAACTTTTGCAAATGCATTCAAATCATCGGAACTGGCAATTCTAAACAACTAAAATCCCCAGAAGACTGTTTAATATAAAAATGCATATTCAAACGCATTAGTGTAAACACGGCTGCCTATACTGTAGAGCGAAATTAATCTATAAATCAATGATTTGCGAAATAATACCGTCACAAACTCACGAACCAAATTGTAAATTTTCTTTATATTGGCAACATATTTTCCTTGTCCAGTGAAGTATCTAATAGCGTATAAAAATTAATGTTAATCCAGAAAACTAATAAAAAAAGAATATAACTTTGACGGTTTCAATTTCGGAAACTACTGGCATACGAACTCAGTTAAAATAGACACTTCTAGTTTCTACATAAAACTTTGTTAGTCAATAATTTGAGATTAAGTTAAATGTTTCAGTAATACATCGGACAATTCGAAACAAAATAATTTCATTTTGAATTTAATAAATTGTAAAAAAAGTACTGTAAGTGGCGCCTCCTGCAATTTACCACAAAAATGAGAATTCTCATCCCAAAAACCCACGAGTACCCAATTTTGTGCAAATAGTACACCTATTAAGAGAATTATCCAAGAAAACTAATAAAAAATAATAACTTTGACGCTCTGTATTTTGGAAACTATCAACTTTTGAACTATGTAATTTGGGTTAAATTGGCATGTTTTAGTTCTAAGAAATCTATATTAGCTCTATGTACACGGAATATGAAATACGTTAATTTTACGAATTTTTAGTTATGAATAACGTTTGTTGGCGCTTGCGTTAAAGTAGGTTTACACAACTTTTTAAGTTTTTATGAATACAGCTGAGAAAATTTGTTGTGTTGTACAAGATTTGTGCATTTTAGACTACTAATTAAGTATCTGAAAATTTGAAGCCTTTGTTCTACATACAAAATATAAAGAACAAAATTTGTTCATAAAATACATTAGGTTTCTTGAGATAAAAGTTTTGATACTGAAATTATTTTCTTCAAAAATTGTAAATTATTTAACGTTTACTTTAGGAAATCAACTTTATTAGCGTTAATATTATGTACTTAAAAACAATTTTAGATGACTTAATATAATTGAAAATAAATAAAATAAAACTGTGATTCAACCCTTTTGGCAGTCAATTAGTTAGTTACATTTTTAAGAGGAATTTCTTGAAGAAATTAATCTAAAGTCTGTCCAGAAACAAAACAAGTAATAAATTAAAATAGTTCATTTATTTTACATGTAAGCGGTACACGATTTTGTATGAAATACATAAAAGATTTTAAAACTAGTTTTAGGATATACCGCTTTCATACTATAGTGTTACAACGTAAGTTATTTATGAATAGCTCTTAATCTGTTAACAATGGGACGTACCTGTTCTTGAGGTCTAAACTAAAGATCATAGGCGTGTACATGGGTTTTGCTGACAAAAAAAATTACGATTGCGTTTTTTATTGAAAGTAATTTTAAACATATCATTGTAATTATAAAACACATTGTTTGTTAGAAACCATTTTATAGAGTTTGAAAATTTAAGGTATAATAAAATATAGCAAGAACAAACTAAATTTATAGGAAAAATAATAAATATATAATTTTAAAATACAATTATTCTGAAAATTAATCTGTTTCTTCGGAAGAAGTATTATTTGACCTTATTGAAATTACAATAGGCTCTATGGTAACTACTAGCAAATTGTCAAGTTTCCACATTTTTTTGTTCCTCTTTCATTACGCGTTCTATACACTTTTTCTGTTTTTCCGCAGTCACATCACTTAAAGAAGTCATTAAAAGTTGTCGAACGTCACTTAATTTAAACGTGGTATTATTTCTCGCTACTGCACCCTTCACCTGCGCCCATTTTAATTCTATAGGTTTATCAATGGTATGGCGGTAAGCGTAGAACAAAAATATCACGTTTTGCTGCCATTTTGTCAACTGCATATCTTTTAAACTTTGTCCTAACACCTTGTACTAGACTTAGTAGTTTCCTTTTTACCATATCATTTTCGAAAGCAATATTTTTGAGGAAAGCCAATCCATTATAACGTGTTTTTTTTCAGGAAGTGGTAGGTAATTTGATTTGTCTGGAATAGTAGCTGGCATTGTCCATAACAATTACGGAACCCTTTGGTATTAAATGTAACATTTGTTCAAAATATTCATCAAAAACATCCCCATTCATATCCTCATGGTAATCACCGGTATTTTTTGATTCAAATAGCAGTAAACCTCCCTCTACAAAGCCTTCGTCACTTCCTATATGGGTAATAATTAAGCGTCGCCCTTTCCTTGAAGGAGGTCTTAAACCTGTAGATAATCCTTCTAAAAAAGCCTGTCGTCCACTGGTTACATTTTTGTCTTGCCACATTTTTCCCACAGTATAACCTTCATTTACCCACGTTTTGTCTAAATAATAAATTTTTTTGCCTTCAGAACGCAATTTCAAAATATTTCGTAGGTAATTTCTTCTCCAACATACAATTTCTTTCTTATCAATAAGAGCTGATTTGTGCAAAACTTGCCACAACACTGTTCTACTTAAATTGGGTATACCCTCTTCCTCTTTTACAACTGACACAATTTTATTTAATGTGGGTATTTCTTTTTAAAATAAAACGAATGCACTATTCTTCTAATTGTACTTTTCACATATTTGGGTATTTCAGTTTTTTTTTACCATGAGATAAACTAGGCTCACGCACAGAAACTTTGTTTTCACGCACAGAAACTTTGTCTTTACGCAAAAGTTGTTTTTCCAATGCCAGTCATATGAGAACACTTATCAACTGTCTCTTGAACTGTTTTCAACGGATTATGGCATTTCAAAATAATTGTACACATTGAGCACAATAGTTTTTTCGTTGGCAGAAAGCGCAGACTTCTTTACGCGTTTCCTTGGAATAAATTCAGGACTCGATGCCATTCCAATGAAACTCAATACTGCAGGTAAGTACACCTTATGATATACCGATATGATATGACAATAATCATTAGTTAGGCTATCGTTATAATTACATACCATATTTCTCCCCTAATTATATCATTAAGAACACATTAAAATCTATTGTCATGTTCCAAATACAGTAAATACTTTCTAGTTCAATTATTAGTAATTAATTAGTTAAAATTCCTAAAAATGTGATCGATAATGATATTAGCAATTTCTGATAAACAAGGTGATTCACTAGTGGTGGCCAAAAATAAACCCACGTATTATTTGATAAAAATTTTAAATTGGGTTTTCATATAAAGTTTTTATCAGGAAAGCTTCGTTAAAAAGTTACAGGGTGGTAAACTTAAAAAAAATTTAAATTTTTTAGAATACCTCAAAAACTAGTGACTATAATAAACCGAAATGTTTAGACAAACCCATGTGTCAAATTTCAGTTTATTACAGTCAGTAGGTTATACCATTGCATGGAAGTAGGTAGAGGTCAATTTGAACATTTAATAAGATGAAATGTGTCAAAATAATTAATTAATGATGAAAAGTTACACATCTTCTACATTTTTAACCCCCTTTTCGAAAAGTATCAATACATCGGTACGCCATTGGAATCTGTTAAACATGTTGATTTATTACTTCGCTTCGTTTCTGGACAGACTTTAATAATTAAAAATTAACGAACACTTGTATACATGTGTTTTGCTCTAATGGGGATCATCATTGTTAAGTACATAATGTACAAATGCAAAATTGATTTGTTTTGGGATTTTTTCAAAATAATGTTTCCGAGATAAAATATCAATTTTTAGCCCAATAACCTTTTTCTAAATTTTATCTTAGTTATTGATTAAATTATAATTTTTTTCTTACGCCAAAACCAAAATCTATGTTTCTATACGTCATTAGGTATTTGTATTATTGTTGAAGTTCGATGCATTGTTTATTTATTGAGGTTTTACGAACAAAACGAAAAATTTGAGTCGAATGTAACTTTAGCTTTTATCTATATTTAGACAAAAAGAAAAAGGGACTTGTACGTAGCATTTGAATGCTCGAGTTTGATTGGTTTCAGTCGTTATTTAACTTAATTTATTGATCTGCTTTAAATATTCAGAAGGTTAAAGTTATATGTTAATTTGTTTTGCCACATCAGCGCTTTAATCTTTTTCTGGAGTTTTTCATATATTTCCACTCTAAGTATTTTATATAATTTGTTGTTGTGCAATTTCAAAAAGACTAAAAGTCTTGACACAGTCCACTTACTTTATTCCCCGTAACCAAAAACATGATATGCGATTTTTTTATCAACAATTTTATCCCTATTTGTTCGACATCATGGAATTTGTAATAATTTTTTTTGTGTGTTTGTCGAATACAATGTTTAATAGTACAAACCGTAGGGGAACGTTGCCTATATTAGACTGGTTGGCACTCTTTTATCCTAACTTAAAAATACCAAAATTAAGTTAAGATTGGATTGCACTAGATATAACTTTAACATTTTTCGCACATACGTATTTTTTTCGAAATTATAGAAAGCAATTTTCTGCTTTAAAAAGCATTAAAAAAAAAACCTTACAAATGGTCCAATTTACGGACTTGGTAACTTAAATTGGACCACTGGTTTCCTAAATTGGTCCTCCATTCTAAAACTAATTTTATTCAATGCAATAGGAGAATAAAATTTTATAAAATAAAACACAATTAACATTTAAACGAAACAAAGTCTTTTTAATTGCTTTTATCACAAATGAATTGTAATCCATAAGCATCAGAGCAAGATTCATGCACCCATGCATGGCATTTCGAACACTGAATCATGTCTTCTGGTATTCCTTCATCACAAATAAAACAATGCCAGTCATCGTAATTTATGTCTACAACTATTGATTGGCTGGACTCACATGGTTAGATGGAGATAGCAGTTCAGGACTGTAATACAAAGAAGTGGCATCATCAGTTTCAAAATTTCTTTCATTTTCTAGTATTATTGTCATTTTATCAATTTCAACAGATTCATTCAATTTGAAATAGAGACTGGTGACTTTCCATTCACTGGATCATCATTTTCTTCTTGCACTTGAGTATTTTGATTAAAAGCATCTGTTGATGCAAAATGTGCATCAGTGGAAACAAATCTGTTAATTGGCCATATGCCTGATACTTTTTAAGAAACCTATTGCATTGGCAATTGTTGCAGCTTAACTATAGGCTGTCCTAATCATATACTTCAACTGGGTTATTTTACACTCGGAATGGCATTTTAACCATGTCTCTTGAGCTCTTGCGTAGTAGGTTCCCATCGGAGAAAAAACTCCACATCTAAGGGTTGTAGGCAATGCGTTGTGTGTGCAGTAATGTTATGTCATTTTTTTTTGCCAGTTCAATTGTTGGAATGTTTTTGGAGTGAGTGGTGTGTCTATTTATTAAAAGCAGTACTTTTCTCTCAGGTTTAGCATTGACATGTCGAATAAAATGTTCAGAAAGAGATCAAAATTTCTGTGGCCGGTGTCAGATACTTCTATACTGCTGCCAGGCGGAGCTTCCTTTTTTAATACCTCATGCATTCTTTTTTGCTTAAAAATAATCATGGGAGAGATGTGCTACGGTTAATTGAAGAAAAGTAAGTTTTGCCGGCAGCCGAAGAGTAGGACGTGGGTGAGAAAAAGGATCCACCGCTTCTTCAGAACTGTCTTGATTTAATCCGAGGGCGCCATAGTCCTAATGCGTGGATACAAACCTGCTTCCGAACTAAAGAAACAGACGCAACAATCAACCGTAACAAATTAAAGGAGCAATAAATACAATAAAGAGAGAGAGACACAAGTAACCTACAAAACGTTATATTTAATAACACACCATAAAGAAGAAGGAACAGAGCACAATTTAAATAGATCCACTTACAACGTAAGTTAATTCTACGACGCGTATTCGTTCGTACCCATATATATAGTCGTACACAAAAGAAGGAAAAAAATATAAGATTAATAGCAAGTTAATAATTTATGCGGTACGCCACTGGCGTTATTTAATCTAGACAAGATGGCGACGTAACCACACCCGCACAATACGAAGGTGTATTTAGTGTTCGCAGTTGCAATATTTAGCGTTAAAAAAGTATCGGAGAGTTAGGTGTTTCCCCAAAAGAGCGCTCTTCCGTGGTCTTACCCTTATACTCTAAAATTCCCAAGCAATGGTGGGTAAATGAAGCAAGTTCGCGCCTTTACGGTACACATTCGTTTACAGATTGGGCAAGTATATGCGCCACAACAAGTTAATTAATTATATTGTAGTGAATTAACAAAAAAAAAAAATAAATACGTGAACAAATACGTTTCGAGTTCCAAAGATTTAACTGCACTTAAGGTGCCAAGACAAGTTGTACTTATTTAGGTGTTACGCTTGAGACGTTTTCGGTAGCAGTGTGACGTCCCGGAGATGGTTTGTTTTCAGCGCAGAAGTATAATTAGAAAAATCTGACCTTATGTTGTAGATAGAGGTTTACGATGTTGACACACACAGGAGAAGATACAGATATGTGGTGTCGGTTCCAGCTGCGGCGACCCCTAATTTCGGTAGGATGTCCCGTACTTCAGCAATCTTAACAGCAAACCCCAAGTATGCGACACACGCAGCGACAAGACAATAAAAGGTAGAAAGAGATCCCACGATGAATTTAATCAGCCAGGTGATTGGTTTTGTTTAGGCCAAAAGAACCTTTAAAGCCGAGTAATTTTAATCCCGGAGTAACTCTAATCCCGGAGTAACTCGCCTTATCTGAAAATTATGCACGGTGTAACGTTGAAGAAGCCATGAAGAATATTTGTCGTACCTGAGTGCAATCGAGCGACCATTAGAAGAAATTAGTACACGCATCCGTCCTAAGATAAACTTCAGAAAATCGAGTAATCAATCCTTTCCCCAGCTAAAAATATACCGCTATACATTGAAAGTTTGCAGGGTCCTATACATACCACTAGAAAATTTGACGGAATTACGATTAAGCACTCAGATGAAGGCAAATTTGAATTTCACGTAACACGACGTGAGAGTAGTTGTTACAAGGCGGAAATTGAAGATCAGCCGAAAATGTATTGGCCAATTAGGACAACGCGGAAGTTGAATTCTGGGAATTAAATCCCCAAAAATTTTCGTTAAGGAGCGAACACGGAGAAATGTCGCGTTTACACCTCGACTCCGTGTATTGTGTGTTGCCTAACTCACAGTGACCGTTACAGATGTATAATCCTTCTGCGTTTACACGGCAAAACAATTGTGGTATTAGTATCCCTTCCTCCGCTTGAAACTGCACCAACGTGTTTTTTGCCTTCACAACCTACAATCTTCTGCGATTTTTTTTAGACTGTTGAGAAGCCCGACTCATCTGCATTAAATATACAAGTTTTGTCTAAATTGTTATATCTGACTATTCTTTCATTATTATCAAAAAATTTGTACACATTTTGTTGGTTAAATCCTTTGGCTCTCGCTATAGATGTTGCTTCAGGTTTGCAAAACGACAACCAACCCTTGATTATCTTGTAAAAAGCGGTAATTTAATTTTTTTCCGGCGAGCTTTTTGGTTTGATTAAATCCCACGGTAATACCGTTTTTTCAGCCAGTTGGAACGCTAATTTTCTGACTTCTGTTATTGTCAGGCCAAACATATATGTTCTTCTAAACGAAGAATATGATTTCTCAAATCTTCTTCCATTGAGAAGTAAGAATGTTTGATCTACCCTTATGCTTTTTATGCCATATGCTAATTTATTCGAATTTGAGTGGCTTTTGGAATTTGGAATTGGCGTGAACATTCGTTTAATCTAAGTTGATTGGATTTATAGGCACTAAGGGCTTTTTTCAAATTATTTTTTATCCATTTATAGTAAGGACCTCTATTCTTTTTTGTTACATCCATCTGAAAATGATTCAAAATCGCTTAATGCAAGAAAAATCTTTAAGTTCCCTAAATTGGACCGGTCCAATTTAGAAAACCGTAACGTGGTCCATTCAAGGCAACTAAACGATTTTTGACTTCTAACTTAAAATAAATACTAGGATTATGTCCGATTCAAATGAAAACATATCATTAGATGGGCGAAATGTCAGTTTATGTTATAGTGTTCGCCAGAGTATGATAAGAACTGCTGTCAATGACAAAAGTACTTACGATTGCGGGTTAAAAAGTACATCAAGAACTGCACAAAATTTTCACTGGCAATAACTTTGCTGAGAAGCGCGCGCGAAATGTAAGAAATATTAGCAGTGTGACCAACACAAGTTTCTAGATCGTCCTGTTACCGGTACATGATACCGTCAATACTGATTTTGCCAAAAGTAGCATAGGTCCAATTTATGCACCGGTTCAATATACGGAACTTTCCCCTATATGTTTAGTCAAAATTAACATTAATGATTCCGTTTAAGGTATTTCGTTAGTGTCGAGGATTTTTCCGTAATCGCGGGATCTCAGGTTAAAGTCTCTTATTCAAAACGTATTTTAAGAAAATTTTAAATAAAATTTTGATCAAAGTTTTGTGCGATAAAGAATTTTTTTTTAACATTACTTATATTTTTATTTAAGCGCCATTCGAAAAAAGGTGGAAAGTTGACCCTAAAAAATCTAGCCGAAAATATTTGACTAGAGCTTAGTCTTTTGACCCCATAAGTAAACTTCAAAAATGCGAACAACTTTTTATATTATAAACAAATATTTTGAATATGATTTCAGGAGCTAGTTTCGTTTTATTAAAAATTATTTTTACTTTTTAGTAGATTTTTTGCGGTAATTATCAAATTTGTTTTATCCTTTCAGGAGCCTTTTCGGTTATCACCTCCCAGTAAAACAATATCAGAAATTTCATTTTGTTTTTTGAACTCAATTTGGCTTATCATACGTTGTCCTACGTATCACTCTAAAACGACATTGTGTCTTCACTGTCTTTATGTCTGCACTGTCTTTATGTCTTACAGACTTGACTAAAACCATCAGCTTTCTCAGTTTCCCAAACATGTCCAATAAAATGATTAACCATTGATGATGCTTGCTACTCAAGTCCGTAACTTCTCAAACGTAAAACAAAACGTTACAAAATTTACCTTCATCTATTCCATTGACGTCAAACGCTTTTTTAATTTTGAGTGATCTGTACTTTTTTTTAATGAAATGCATGAAAAAACTTCATGCGTTTTTAAAGACAATGCAAAACTTTTTTTTTTCTTTTGAGAAGCTTTCCTCCTCGTTTTCTTTTATTGTGACTTTTGTGGAAAGTTAATGGTAAAAGCTACAAACTTTCGATATTGCTACCGATGTCCTATAAGTCAAAATTTATTAGTTTCTCGAAATGAAGAAGGCCTTAATCCAAAATTATAGACTTTTTTACATCAACAGAAACTTCTAAATAAAATCTCTATGTGACAAAAATCTTAGTTTTTTACTTGTGCTATACACAGTTATTGATAGTCGATGGTAGGTTAGACGTTTATGGAAAACGGTGCGTAGGAGTAATCTGAAAATTTGGCTACTGTCATAAATAGACACGATATATCTTATTTAGAAGTTTCTGTTGATGTGAAAAAGCCAAAATTTTGGATTAAGGCTTTCTTTACAGTACCACTTTTTGAGGAACTAATAAATTTTGACTCATAGGACATCGGTAGCAATATCAAAAGTTTGTAGCTTTTTACCTTTAACTTCTCACGAAAGTCACGATAAAAGAAAACGGGGAGGAAAGCTTTTTAAAAGAAAAAAAAGTTTTGCGTTGCCTTCAAAAACGCATGAAGTCAATCGTCAATATTTTGTCAACTGTATTATTTCTTTGGTCTACAAGTTAGATAAAAATATATGTGCAAACTTTAATCACAAAAATAGTGTTCCAATGCCTATTTCTTTCTAGTCTTAAATTATATAAAAGTTAAGATGGATGGCAAAGCTACAGACAGTACGAGTTCTGATAGTGAACTTGAATCAAAGTTAAAAGTTAAGAAGCAGTAAAAATTTGTGTAAAAGTGTATAATTCGACGCTTAAGTTAATTTAATTGGTAATGTATTGTTAGTAATTTATTATTTCTTAAATTACATAAATTACACAGATAAAAAACTGAAATATATATATATATATATATATATATATAATTTTAATGTAATAAGTACAGATTTTTATCTCAAGTTCCCCATAAGTTGTATTTTTTTGCAAGTTACTGCGGGAACAGAACCCAACTATTGGAGATTAGTTAACGACTCCATAATGTGAACTAGTAGTCATGGCAACAAAATTGATCAGTCAATGCTGTTATCTGTCCAAAAACTTCTTGGTCCTAGTTTCCTTTTTCACAGACTGCAACTGCTGCTACAAAAAGTGATAATATCTACTTTATTTTCCGGTTACTATATATATTTTTTTATTCAAAAACTAGCATTTTTTCCTGTTTTTAATCTGGATTATTAGGTACCTTTAGGTTTAACCCATCTTGATAAAAATTTTCAATGAAAGTCTTTAATTTCCGACCATAAAGTTAAATCTGCTTCGTATTTATCACAAATTCACCACGAGTTGATTCGTTTCCTTAATTATAGATTTAGTTAATTATTCTATCGATTATTAATACTTAAGTGGGTTGTTTACAATGTATGTCTTAGTTTCAAGCAATCCCTTTAATAGCTCAAGAACCAGAGACAAATTTCGTCAAATATTTCTTTTTGCTTCAATAAGTTATACCATAAAGCCTTGTGAACATCAGCTGCGGTCCGTGGGTGTGTCGAGCAACAGACCGTTCAGTACATCTTCTGACAATTTTTCCACCGAGATACAGCCATCTGACGTTTTTATTTATTCAAAGCAGAATATAAACTATTATCATATAAATTTTCAATTGAGAAGAAATCATTAAACATATACCTGTATATTCTTTTCATATTTGTGAAATCAGCTGACGTCTAATCCACCACCTAATATTAAGCTGACTATAATTGGACATATTTGATTAAAAATAGTTTTTCTTTCTACATGCGTGAGAGGATTCTACTGGTCGATCCACTCACGGAACCACAGCTGACAATCACAGAGATTCCTAATGTAACTCTTTTAAATATATTACAAGCTTTTACCCGAGAGCAACTTGGTCATCAAAATCTGTTGCTGGTTTTCTGACTATAAGTAAAAGGGACTTACTTTATTGACTGTAAAGAAAAGTAAGAATTTCTATTTTGCAATCTAAGCTCTACCAAAATGTTAATAATTTTGGTACGAATCCGGTATTTTGTTCAAATCTCGTTCGTGGACATAAAATAATTCTAAGTTCTCTTTGGTGCTAATAATTAAAGCGTATTATCGCATTAATTAAATATGAGCAAACTTGCAGGATAATCTTCATTTTATATGTATTATACGTGCCAGTAGATTTATATACATAGAACGTAGAGTTTTGAAGGTATCTAAAAACATATAATGTATAACTCTGTCGATTGTAGAACATTCGTGAGAGTCAGTTACGCAAAAAACACGAAAAAAATGTTAAAAATCGATCGCACTACGCTTCGGTAATAAAAACAAAACCAGCCGAGACGAGGAAACTATTTTGGTGATAGAGTACGTATACGGTGACAATATAAGAAAGCGGAAAATTAAAAAAAGTTTAAAAAAATTATCAACGAATGGTGTGTGAAAAAAAGTTTAATAAACGTTTGTTAGGGCATTTAAAAGTGCCCGATAACAATAAAAAGTAATGCCAATGATGAGGCTTAATATTTAAAAAAAAAAATTATTAAAATTTCAGGGGTTAATATGACAAAAGTTTGAAGAGTAGCGTTGAAGATTCCATAACTTTTTTTTGAAATATTAGAAAACAAAACAAATTAAGTACCAAAGTTTATTAAATAGAAACAAAAATGAAGTTCTGCACGATGATCTGGTTATTAAGGGTGCACTGTCTAGTTTTATAATGAATACCAGGGCAAGTATTCTTTTAAACTGCTACTTTTTAGAAGTGTAAGTCATACACACGTTAAAACACCTACTCTGAAAATTTCTGGGTGAATCCCATATAATTGCATATCCTTACTGTTAAAGATAAATTTTTAATTATGTTTTCTGTTTGTTCATTTTTTCATTTAATTAAAAAAAGAGGTTGTTTGGTGTGTTTGAATATCACTTAACCATTCACCCCCGGTGCACAGTTGCCCGACACAATGTTGTGGTTCCTTCAGGTGGAGTTACCCCTAAAAAGGGGTGCTGCGGGCTACCTAAATGACATGATGTAGGTGGAGAGAGTAGTTTATTAAGTGTCCCCATCCGGTCATTGGGATGCCAACTAGGTTGAGCGTCCGAGGAAGTCTCCACTTATTTCAGGTGACACTAGCTAGTTGTCAAAGAGTAAATTAATTGATATAATACTAGTGCAATAAAAACCTCGCATTTTGTCAACACATATTGCAATTTTCTATTGTGATAGATTCCCATAAATTATTTGTTGTATCAAATTGACCTTGAACGATATTAGGTTCTTGTGTATAATGTGATAAATATTTGATAAATCTTAAACATACTTAGACTTTTATTGCTTTATCAGTAATCGCAAGTACAGTTTACTTATTATTTTATATTTCTCGGTTAATTTTGATTTATTTTATCAGTGATTGTTTTATTATAAACTAAATATACGTATTTAATACAAGTTTAGTACTTATAACTCTCTAGGTTTCAGAGATACCCATATTCCTTCTTTAGGTATTAAATTAAAATTTGCCGGGTTGGGTATTAACGGAATTTGAGTTTTATCATTTGGTACTATTTCAAAATGTTGTAATAAATCCACAAACAGCATCTTTATTTCTAATAAAGCGAAACGGGAACCTGTTGCAAATACACAATTAGTAATCAAGGGGATTTAATTTTATTAGGTATCCTTACCGATGCATATTCTAGGACCTGATCCGAATGGTAGGTATGTGAATGGATTCACCTGCGGTTTATTTTCACTATTAAATCTTTCGGGGTCAAATTTTTCTGGATTTGGAAAATATTTTCGTCATGTTGTAAACCTTCTACTGGAATCCATATTAAGGAACCCTTTTCTAGATGAACTGGTTTTTCCCAAGGCAGAGTTGGTTCGATTGTGTAAGGTTTTACAGATTTTCGGTCTAGGAACGCTACTGGAGTGTGAAAACGTAACGATTCTAAAAATAATGCAATTAAAAATATGCGACGGTGTAAGGTAACAAGTACCAGAAACTACGGAGTCAAGGTATTTCATTTCAGATAATACTTCGTATGACGCTTTTTGTCTGTCTGGTAATGCATTACTAATTTCTGAGTACAGTCTTGATTGTATGTCACGATTAACAGCTAAATCATACATAAGATAAGTCATTGCTGTCGAAATTGTTTCAAACCCAGCGGTGAAGAATATTAGAGCTTGAGCTGTTACAGATTCGTTACTCAAGTCGATCGGTTTTTTGGTGTCCTGATTTTCTTGAGCTTTTTGTGCTTGTAACATTAGATTAATCATGTCTGGACGAACAACATTCTTTTCTTTGCGGTAATCAAGACTTTCTTTGATGATTCTATTGAAGAACGTGCTAACTCGTGAGGTAAATATCGGCACACCAAGCATCTGTAAATGAAGCAGTAATTAATGAAGTTTGAAGAAAATTGCGTGCTTGCCTTCATTATAGTAGGGCTAATGCTGTATCCAAGAAACCTAAATGCTTTTAGTCCAGAAAAATCGGTAGCTTCCTTTCCCATCAAATAGAATTCGTTAGTAGGATTTTTGATTGAATCGCAAGTGATGCCGAACGCAGCGGTGCCGATGATATCATTTGCGAATCTTGTAAAAGCATCTTTGACATCGAATGATACAGTTGTGTTTTGGCTCTTAAAGTTTTCTACAAATCTGTTTGAACATTCTTGCATTAACACGAACATGGTCTTCAGTTTGTTGCTAGTGAAGGAAGGGCTAAGCGTTGTACGCATAGAGTGCCACCCATCTTTAGCTGTAAACGTGATATGTTCTAACTGAAAATAAATCTAACTTTTGCTACTATTACCGTTTAGTTGAAACAAATTTTTCTCCCAAAGAGGATCCGTGTTTGCTGGTACGAACGTTTTGTGGTCGGGAAATACATCAAAATCTTTCACGGTAATCTGCTTGATTAATTCTAGATCTCTTATCATAAGGATGGTTTCGTTAAATGAGTAAAAACCTATGTATCTAAAAACGGATTGTTTGAAATAACATAGAAATTATGAATTGTACTTACCGGTGTTTTGAAAATTTGTTGTAAGAATCCCTAATGATCTGTTGCATAGTTTTGAATCTAAAAGTACTAAGGGCGAGATTCCCTAAGAAGAAGAACGGCTTGTCATTGGGGACGCCTTTTTCATCCCAGTACTTGTATAACTTCATATATTTATACAACGCATAGGTTACAAGTAAAATGATACTAGCTAGTATCCACATGTTCACAGTTTGGAATTAATTTGAGAAATTAAATTATACAATATTTAGAGATAGTTTAAGTAAGCACCGTAATCAGTGTACTCAAAGATTAAATTATGCGAATAATTGTTGTTTTCTTAAATAATGCAATCTAAAGTACTTTTGTATAAGATAATATCGATTAAATAAAGACCGCACAAAAATAAATACTTTTGTTAAAAACTCTATCAGTAAATATCATTGTTTCTTTAATGACAAAGCATTGTTACAAAACTCAAGTTTCTGTAACATCATGTTGTTTATTTAAAAAAAAATTAAGGAGTTTTAAAAATAACTGTTCGAATTGCCAAGACTAATTACAGTGTAAATGTAAAATGAATTGTGTACTTTGTAAAGAAAAAATAATTTGAACACGAATAACGCTCTCAAATTGTTATAAACAACAAAAAAGTTTCATAGTCACTTTCTTGCCATTTCAATTGCTAAATTGATGTCACTAGTTTGGAATTAAAACAAAATGAATTTGATGACGGGAAAAAAGTGCGTTGTACGTTGCAGTATCACTTCGCGTTTGGTGTTTTCATTTAGAAAAATAAATTTTGTTTAGTTGCAATGAATTAAATCTTATTTTCTTGAGTTATGATTAGTCAAAATTAGTACCAATGTCAGGGCGTAGAAATTTTTTTAATATTGTTATAATGTATCGATAAATTACTGATAGGGACAACAAATTAAATTATGACTAATATTCTTGCCAGTTGGTTTTGAAAAAGGAGGTTGTTTGTGAAGTTTTAGAAGAGTTTTGAAATTTTGAGATTTTGGCGTGTTCTTTCTGAATTTGTACTTTTTTCTCAGAAACCGTCTTCATAAACAGTTTTTCAACGATATTTCCTTTCCGATTCAATTTAGGGCAAAAATAGTTATGTAGGTAGTAAATTAAACTAGGGAGTATTTCTTATAACTTATGTTTTAATCTTTTTGTGAATTAAATACTCGTAGTTTCGGCGGACGAGAACAGAAAAGTCTACTCCAACAAAGTATTGGCCAAAAACCTCATTTCCACATCATCACGAGGTAGGGTTCGTGGCGCGTTTTTCCAGTAGGCCTAATTCACATATGATGCACTGTTGACTAAATTTAGTGAATTCTCCTTCTCTTTTCTATCTCTAATAGACCAGGTTTTGCGAGTTCTTGGTTTTCAGAACTGAGCAAAATTTCAAAAAAAAATCCATAAATGAGACCCCTGAAAACCCCTCCTTCTGCCACGTTTACCAGGTTTAAGCCACACCCATAAAATTATGTTTATACAATTCGTTTTAGAGAGATGAATCTAAAAATATAGCACATGTATATTAAAATTTTTTTCGTCACTTATGACCAGCCCCCCAGGTAGACCCTCCCATTCGCTCCCTATGCTTCATTCTAAGTCAAATCATATACTTGGCTTTGGCCTAGCACTTATATTGGCCGAGTCTATAGAGGGACAAAGAAAGACAAATTTTGATTCTTAGTATATAGAAGATGTGAAGCATATATATCTGCAGGGGTTTAACGACATGCTTTTTTTGTAAGCTCCGTGTTTTTAAAAATCCGGGCGAGCTTGTTTACATCTCGGTTTTTCCAGAATACATTGGTATATTTCATTTTAAGGCGTGCAAAAATAAGAAGTTATCTGTGGCTGTTTGGTCGATTATACTTTCGGTTGAGTATATCCGTTACAAAATCATTCTCTTCTTTTGTTTCAGAACATATATGTTTGAACGCGTAGCCATAGATTAAGAAGTAAAAAAAATTAAAAGTTCTACATTTTTGCCGACAACTGTAGATGAAGTGTTGTTTGCCCTATTGATCATTATTGGTGAATCTGCATCTATCGTGGCTTTCTTGATTTCGTAGTTCGCTGCTTAAAATTTTAATATGACGGCGGTTTTCTAAAAAAAAAAGGATTCAGCCAAGTAATAATTCGGAAAGAACACGTCAAAATCTATACATACCTGTATACTAGTTTTCAAAACTTTTTTAAAATTTCACAAGCAAAACTTCTAGCTGATTGAACTATAACGAAGGAAATGGAAATAGTAGTTTATTATTTTTTTTTCAAGTTGTAGATAGATTATCGGATCTTCCTTGGCAATTTTCTGTACTGCTTAAAAATCAGTGTTTCATGTCTTGTGTTGCTTGCCTGGTAAGATCGACTACCTTGTTCTGAGTGTCATCTTGGTCCCACAATCAGTAAAGTGTTACAAGATATTTTAATTCTTCTCAAAATTAAAGTTAAGATATCATTTTAAGTTAGCTCCATAGTCTGAGTGTAGAAGAATATGCACCACCTCAGCACATCACAAGGCCTTACCAGCCTAATCATCGTCCGCATAATTCCATAGAGGAATTTCGGTATTGCATTGTATATTTAACATACCAAGTAGCGTACCTTCACATGCATTGAACAAATGGAGTAAGCATTGCGGTAGAGTTCAGTTTATAAATAATCGTAACAATATTCTGTCAATCGTGTAAGTAAACTCTTTACAGGTTGGTAGGGTTTTACAATTCGGTAGTGTAGTGCTCCAGAGAAATAGAAAAAAGAATTAAAAATTCTATTATTGTGTATTGTCGAGTATCTCATTTACGATGCTTGCCGGAAGCTCAAAAAAAAATTACGAAAAACGCGTGGCATTTGGTAATGAAATAGGTACCAACGCAGTAGGAGAAGTTAACGCAAAAAAGGAAGAAAGGTAAGTGCGGTTGTATTTTACTTACACAAAAAAAGACTAGCTAAGTAATAAAAACAAAAAAATACAGGAAAGCATAATCGTATCAAAAATGCGCATTTCAAGGTTACTACTTTGATAAACGCGACGAGAAAAATATAAGCCGAATGCAAGTTTAAAGTTGTTTACAAATAAATCTACATTTACTGCTGGTATTTTGGTGTAGTGGTCTGATTATGTGTTAAAACACAGTTTGACTTACTTACCTTTGTTTTTGCTGCGGACGTCTTCTCTTCGAAGCTGGTGTGTATCGGATAGATTATCAGTTAGCGAACCATCTAGTGTTTTTAATGTATTTGTACATCAAACGGACGAACGGTATCTTTACATGCAAATCGAACAAAACAAAAAACAAAATTCCCTATTTAAGAAAAAAAAGTCCGCACCTGTCAATCTAATAGATACGGATTTTTTTAGATAGTTTGTTTTAACTTCGAGGATCATACTCTCGTCGATTGATGTAAAGTTATCAAAACATATCCGTGGATTGATGCAAAATTAATTACTAACTGATATTTACGAAATTCGGAATAAAAAATAGACTTCTCTCAAAGAGTAGGCACCAGCAATCCGTGCTTAAAGTGATTGCTAGAAAATAAGCGATATCAAAAGACGACACAATTATTTGAAACGGAAAATGAGAGAATCAACTGCTGCCATCTGTTAATACTACGGCTAGATATTTAATCGTCTTGTGCGTTGCTTATTCAACTTAATTACTGCATGTGGTACTATGGTAGGTATTTATACCCCCGAATAGGGAGAGAGTGTTTAGGGAACCAAAACAAAAAAAAAAGACTTATGGTTTATTTAGTAACGTAAAACACAAACTATAATGGCAAAACAGCAACCGCCAAGCAAAATGAAGCATTTGAACGGGTTGAATATGGAATTGTTTCAAACCATTTCTTTAAAGAGACATGCAGTTTTATTATTTAATTATTTACTAGGACTTGCATAAGCTGGTATTTACCAGTATTTCTCTAATCACTTATTTAAATACATTATTAATAATTGTATACAGTGTAAATGATTTTATTTGTCCAAACATATATCTATTTTATTATAAAAGGTAGAAAAAAGTCTATTACTAACTCTACTGTCCTCTATATTTCACTTTACCAAATCTTGTGTCTCCTTACTAGTTGTGCATTAATGAGTAACTATATGGTCGTGATGTTTAGTTGTAGAAGTCTCTGATCATGACTCTTGGTCTGTTCAACGGTATCTATTCTAAGATCTTTGTGAAAGTCACTACTTCTGAATTACAAAGCAGAATCGACTATTTTTCGTAGCACTTAATTCTGAAATCTCTGAACATTACTGTTTCTAGAGTACTTACAGATATGTAGGTTATATGTACATAGTAATTTAAGTATTTGTTTATGTAACAGTATTTTATTATAAATTGTCAATGTAGACTGTCTACCACGCATCCAATACCTTGTTCTACACTTAATATTAGTTCTTCGTGCTTCTTCTTAACATGTATTTATATATCCACATGGTATCTGTGTATTATTTATACTTACAGGATGTGCTGATTAGTGTTATTACTAAAGTTTAAATTCGTTTAGACTAATACGTCATTTTTAGTCTATTTATTGATTCAATCAATAGAACAATTTACTTGCAAAGTCTTCATAACCTTTATCATCAGGAAAAACGACTATTTCATTCGCAAATTATATTATTTACTAGTACAGGTTATATACAACACAGGTCCCAAGACACTGACTTGTGGCACTCCCACTTTAATTTTTTATATTTCTGAGTAACCTGCATCATGTTTGAAGTATCAATTCGAAATGTACAATTTTAATAGTTGGGCACATGGTTTGTTAGAAGCGTTTTTAGCTTATATTACAGTTATTCGTGCTTGCAATGCTCTGTAAATCTTTTGCTAACCAAACTACAATCTTCATTTTTCATTGGAGGATTCTGCTGAATAGATCTTTTCAATTGCCTGATCAGATGGGAGTATTGTATTAGAGACAGTGGTGATAACAGATGTCTCATTTTTGATTGGGTTGATTGCCTGTTATTTTTTGGGTAATTTGAAGAGTATTGTTTTCAAACAGATTGCTGGATAACTTCAATAAGAACTTTCAGTAGGTCATTTGTTCTTACTGGAACTGTCAGACTAACGAAGTTTTCAAAGTCAATTTTGAAACTATTCCCAGTCTAATAATTAATTTGTGGAGAAGTCTAGGAGCATTTTTTTAGACCATGGTATCACTGAGCGTCATTAGGATAGGGGAATTGTCGAGTTTATGTCCCATACTTTTTCAACTTGATCGTAGTTTGTAGAAATATTAGGCACTACATAGAGGATTATTCTGTTAGTCTTTTTGCTGAGAAAGTTTCTATTTTGATTGCTACTAATCGAGATCTTTACTGGAGATTTAGGGCATGCGTCGTAGAGCAATAGGCACAAGTTTTGGTTTAGACAATTATTGAAGAAGCTTGCATATTTTTAGTTTAAAAACTCGGTGCTTGATAATGCATAATCGATTTTTTATAGTAACTGCACTTTTAATTTTGGTTGCATTTTTAGGGTATACCGATTACATGGTCATGTAGTTCATCTTCTTTATAGCCAGTAATAACATTAAGAAAATCATTTGCAAACAGTTATAAAAAAAATTTCCAATAATTCTTGCTAACATATTTACACAACAAAATGAGCTGTGAGCCCGGATCTTGATTTCTGAGGGGCATCGTTCTATATCTAAAAATCACAATCGTCTTGATATTTTTACTGATTGTTACGCCATGAAAACTCAAAGAACAACACTGCGCAACGAAGTACCAAACTAACTAATCGACTAGGGGTGGGTCTAGGGAAATGTCTCTCACTTACTTTTATAGATAACTAAAGGTTCTTATCACGAGTCAATTTTGGGGATTTGTTAGGCACCACCCAGATCTTTTAAATGTACAAAAAATGCTCACTAAAAATCCGGGAAAACTGCAAGCACTCAAAAGAAAGCGCTTCATAAAAAGAAAAACACGAATGACGTATGATTTTCTATTTAAATGTAAGTATATCTTACAAATATTGATTTCTTTCTTCTTTTGCTAACGCAATCGCTTTAATGAAAACCAAACGCAAAAATATAAAAATCTAATGGCAAGATACCGAAGTTTGCTTAAAATCTATTTACAGATTCACGAAGATCCAAATAAGACTGTGGGTTTTGTTTAAAACAAAATAACTAATTTAGCATCAAACTGAAAATTCACAAACCCCCATCTCAGTTTGTTTATTTTCAACAATACAACGTTACCAAACAAGAACAAAAAAATACACAAGGACGTTTTCTAACTTAATTTAGTTATTCGTAACTACACACAAAAAGCACTCAAAACACGATAGTTTTCCGAAATAAACAATCAGTTTACTTACAGTTTGTTTTCATCTGAAGAGTCGAATAATCCGTTTTCGGGTATACACCAAAACTCCTAGGGTTTACGTCGTTTTACCCAACATTTACTTAAACAGGAACATTTTTATTACGCCGATTCAATCGTTCAATGTTTTTACGGTAACCATTGTTGTATTCAGTTCGCAGTTGTAGGAGATATTGACTAGTCCGTTAACGTTTGTTTCGACCTTTTATGTAAATCAAACGAAAAATCTCTTTAATTTTGCGAACTGGATTGTTCCTTACTTTTATTATTAACCTAAGTTTAACACACGCATACGAATCACTTTTCAATAGTTACGCGATTACAATTCGTCCACTTTTATTACCTGGCGGTTGTATAAATTTAACAACATTATTCCGCTATGTTTCCATGTTTTTACTACATGTTACTAATCTGGAATCTGAATATCGACTGACTTTAAAAATATCAAGATTCAAACGGAGGAGTACGTCTTCCTCCTTTTAATTTCTACATACACAAAGAAGTTTACAAATAAAAATACGTTAATAGTTTCTCATAAACATAAACAAAATTTTAACGGTGGTTAGTAATCAGTGTACTGTTTATTTTAGTCATAACAAATATCCACTTTAGCAATAATTTCAAGCTTTGAATAAAAAAAGAGTTTATTAATTCAGCAAAATCAAAATGGCGATATATGGGATATGTTTCTACAAAACCTTTGATACAAACTGTCACGATAAACAGTTCTTTAAAGCTTAAATGTGAGAAAACTAAGATAAAGCATTGCACGACACCATGTATGAATTAAAAAATATCTAATTACAAAAATAGTAACTATTGCAGCAAACTTGGTACGAAAACAAATGTGCTTTATCAACACGAACAAAATCTACGTAAAATTACAGTACAACCTACATACAACAAACACTTTAATGAAACCAAAGGCATTTACGCTTAAGAAAAAACCAATTTTCACCAACCAGAGGTGACATGATCCAACTTTTCTTCTGCTGCTTAACGATACTCCATTTATTTACTAACTCATCTTTTTGTGTCTCTACACCCTCCAACTGAGGTTCTTGTGAACGATTTTATAAACTTTTATTAGGACGGTAAAAGTGAGATAGAACGTTCTATTTTTGGCTTTAAAATCGATAAAATTTAAAAACATTGTTTTGTTCAAAAAACTACGCAAAACAAATAATTTTGAACATTTTTTCTTTAAGATGACGTTTTCTAAAATGACCAAAAATTCGTTTTCATAAAAAAACAAAAACGTTACGAGATGATTCGTAAATCGCGTGTTTTATCAAAATTAGAAATTTTGATCAAATGTTTGCAATGATATTTTCTGGTTGCAAACTGTAACAACACTCATATGCTTTTGTCTCTATAAAAGCTTTTTAGAAAATACTAGAAACTTGACCAATGTTTATAGGAAAAAGGCAACGTTGTAACTGAAACACCCAAAAAAATGTTTTCATGAATTATACAGGGTCTTCGGGAAGTTGAATTATTCTTTTTTATGGGTGATGGTACGCATTGTTCTTAAGATCTTTAGTTCAAAACATCTTAGTAAAATGTTGATGGTTTTTTTATTTATTACGTACTTTTCGTAATTACTAAATGTTTAAAATTATTCACACTTTTTAAACGCAACTCCACTCATTAAAAAGTATTAAAACTAACAATAAAAACAACAATAAAAGTGACATTGATTAAAAATTTCATTCCTTCACCGTAATAAGACAGATTCTTTTAGAGTCGCTGATCTCATAAAGGTAATAATAGACAGGATTGGACTCAAAAATTTATAAAGCTTAAAAAACTATTTTCTTTTCTAAAAATACTTTACCAATACAATTTAAGCTATAACGATTGAGACATTGCATAGTATGTACTTCGTGTTAAAAGAAATGCATCAACTTTTCGAACACTCTGTATTGGTACGCCACTAGAGGAAATATATGCATCGTGTTAATTCTGTTGCATTCCTAAAATATCATTCTTCCCTAACATCATCTTATTGGTTTATTGTTAGTTACGAGTTACGATTTAGTTTAGTTAGACGTACATGTAAGCGTTGTACAGGGTGTCCCATTTTCAATGGTTTTTGGGGGTATCTCAAAAATGGTTAATTGTGCGGTTTTCAGTTTCTTTGCTAGAGTTAGGGAAACGGAAAAATAGCAGCTTATGTAAAATTTTTGTTTTTTCTTATGGAACACTCTATATATTGTTCGTCAATCGAATTTCTTATATTTTTACATTTCTAACCATATATTATAACGTATATTTATTTTAAGCAAAACATTCGCAAAACATTGTTTGTAAATTTTTATATTGAATAATATTAACATCTCATTTGTTACTAACTTGCTTTTACCACTGTTGTAGTAACCAACAAGAGAAAAAGTATTAATAATTAACAATAATTTTAATATTTTTTATTTTAGTAATGGGTTAAAAGATAGATAAAACTAACTTAACTTTTTTTATTTCAGCTAAAATGAAATAAAAGAGTAAATATCATTTAAAAAAGACTTGGATATTCTAATTTAATTTTTTGTTGTTTCTTATTCTTTTCCAAATTTTATACGATTTCTAGAATTTGATTTTCTTGTTGCTACGTCGTTGTATCCAATGTTTAAAATAATGTTATTTTGCAGCAACATCAGTTTTTTATTGTACAAAAAAATTAACAAAAAACTAATTTTTTGGTAATTTTGCGGTCAGCAATGAATTAAGTTGTAAAAATCGTTGCAGCAATTGAGAAATCCCGCATTTCAGAGAGGCAAATTAAATGTAAATCTTGAAAATTTACATTTTATCATAAAACTTAACGTTTAATCGATAGCGAATTCTGAACATAAACACAATACCCAAGTTTCTACATAAATTACGAAACTTGATCTGTTGAGAATCTTATTACAACTTGAACATACGCTACAATTTACACATAATGTGTAATTTAACTTTCTTAAAACCCAAAGGACGATTTCATTACCGTTTATTTCGAAAAATGAAACGTACTTTAAAAATTTAAAAGTATAAATAACACAAAATGAAATTGAGCTCAATATCTTGAGAAATTTTTTGTTTGCGAATGAAGATTAAGTGTCGAACTTTTAATACTTAATCTCTCAGACGTTACCTTTGAATGAACAACAAACAAGAATTACGTAGTTTGATCTCCATGCTTTGTGCAAAATTTTTAACATTTTGTTGAATTTCAATGCGATACGCGAAATCAATATTCCCCCATACATTTTCTGATTGTACATGTTTTTTTTGTAGCCAATATTAACTGTATTCAACCTTTGTGAACATCTGCAAACGAGAAATATTAAAAAATGTTAATTGTGGATATTTTTCAAAGGTTTTTAAATAATTGATTCTGAAACCGTTTGGTGTTTTTTAGTGTTGATTTATTTCTCAAACGTAATAAAAGTTGCTGTAATTTGCTGAGTGGTATTTTTATGGGAATGGAATAAGTTGTGCTTTTATTGAAAAAGTTTATAATTCCCTTTTTACCATACGTACTCTTGATTTATTTAAAAAGAAATAAATAAAAATTAAATTTTACAGATACGAGCTTTTCATTGTTTGTTATTAAAGTAGGTACGTTTCTAAACATTTTATATGGAATATACTTTTAATTTATACAGGGTGATGTCGTTGACGTTTGATTATGTTATAAAATTAGGGTAATTGCAGCTTGCAAGATTATACAGGGTGGTCCCTGATGTTTTGACCAGTTTATATCTCGAACTATGCTATTGTAATTTGGTAATTATAAACAGTGGGTAGCTATGCCTATTGTAACTAAGAAACGTCACATTTTGGTCACGTGATATCATCTTCGAAATTTTTAATGGGACACTCTACAGGGTGTTAAACAAAGAGTGTAAAATATTTCAGGAGGTAATAGTATGAACCAAAATAAGCAGAAAAGTTTTAATAAACATGGGTCCGCAAAGTAACGGTTGCGGAGATATGGACCACTAATCGTTTTTCAAACATTTTATTTTATTAAGAACAAACCGACAAAATAAGCTTTAAAAAAACAAAAAACAAACTTACAAAAGATGTTCAAAATGTCCTCCGTCTATTTCTAAGCAGGCACGACATTTTCGTCTCAACGATATTCGAACTCTTTCGAAAACACCCTCCTTGGTTTGGATTTCTTGACACTTTTGATTAATCCGTAGCTGCAGCTCTTCCAGGTTATTTACAGGAGTACCATACACTAATTTCTTTAAATATCCCCAAACAAAGAAATCTAGAGGGTTCAGATCAGGCGATCTTGGAGGCCATAAAACAGGTCCCGCCCTTTCTACCCATCTATGTGGAAAAGTTTGGTGTGAATGTTCTCTAACGGTCATGAAAAAATGAGCTGGAGCACCATTATGCTTGAACCACATTTGTTGCTTCTGATTCAAAGGAATGTCTTCCAAAAACTCATACAGTGTGTTCTGCAGAAAGTTGTTGCAGCGCCTGTTAATCGGTTTGGTAAAACAACAAGACCTAGAAACCTGTCACCTACAATACCCATCTAAATGTTTAATGAAAAATGTGTCTGATGTCCAGATTCTATTAGAGCATGAGGATTTTCATAGGCCTAAATATGCGTATTGTACAAATTAAACACTCCATTTCTTGTGAACCCGGCCTCATCAGTAAAAAGAATGTTTGCAAGAAAACAAGGGTCTTCACTATCATCACGTAAAAACCAACCGCAAAAAACCAAACGTGATTGATCATTTATTAGATTTAAGGCCTGTACTCGTTGCACATGGTACTGATAAAGCAGTTGTTCGTGAAGGATACTCCAAACAAGAGGACTCCTAATTCCTACCTCGGCTGATATTCACCGTACACTCGTACCTAGATTCTGCTCTACCAGTGTTAGAATTTCTTCTTCTACTCTAGGAGTAGATACCGACCTTGGTCTTCTGGATAAATGGCACTGTTTGCTCAAGGAACCGGTATCACGCAATCTTTGGTGGAACATGCGTTGTGAAGGAATCTGGCGATTTGGATAAGCGTCAACTTAAAGTCGACGCGCTTCGGTGGCCATTAGCACGACCATACCTAAAATGCATATCTGTTAATTCTGCGTTAGAGTCACCAGCCATAGCGAAAGAAAACTTATGCACTGAGAACAACTGTTAAATGCGTACTGTTTATTTCAATAAACAGCAAGCTACGACGTGTTTGCAAAATAACAAAAAAGTACTAAAAAATATAAAACATTCCATATCTCCGCAACCGTTACTTTGCGGACCCATGTTTATTAACCTTTCTTCGGTGTTAATCTTAGCGGTACGCTTAAGGCGTTTGGGTCAAAAATGACCCGCATGCTATCTGTGTACAAATTGATAGAAGAAATTAAAAAAAGCATCATTAGTCATGTCCAAAAGAGACGTATATTTTTTGTTTATACAACTAAGTTACAAAGAGAATTGCATACAATGTTTTTCAAAGATTATTGATAATAATATTTGCTCACTTACAATTATTGCAAATGTGAATTGTAGTTGAATGACTTTACAAACAACTTTTTCGCACTTATTACAGATTAATGAGCTTTTGTTGTCAGTTTTGGGCATATGTAACATCTCTTACGTTTTTTATACCTTGTGTCAACAAAACGGGTGTTTCGGTATGGGGTAATTCTTGTTTTCTTGCAGTTACAAATGCTTTAGCAGCATCTGTTCGAGGAAAATGCTTTCTTGCTTGAACGTACGGTTTAATTAGCAACTTTCCAAGGTTTTCTAAAATAGCCTTCTTCTAAAAGGGCATTTATTCTTCCACTGGGAATTTACACTTGTATATAAGACATATGCATTATATGCGGAAATATCCAGCATATTGCTAAAGACAACCATAGGCCATCTTTTAGTTTGTCTTTTAGAACTATAACATGCTACCATCTTATCGAGAGTGTCGACAGCTCCTTTAGTTGCATTATAATCTAATATTATTTGCGGTTTCTTGCCTGGAGAATTACTTACTTCTTTTTTCAGGTGCAAAGTACTTTGAAGGGCAATACATTTATTTCGCTTTGGAATATATGTCACAAGTGTCGTGTTTACAGAAAAAGCAAATTTAGACGTAAACACAGGAACTCCTTTAGAGATTAGTAGTTCTGGAGGAATTGAGGGTTTGTTCTTTCTGATTGTACCAATCATAGTGAGATCTCTTTTCAGAAGACACTGTCCCAACTCATAACTCGTGAAGAAATTATCACAGGTGATATTGTGACCTTTTAGACCATAAGACAAATCTAAAGTAACTCTCATTCCTTGATTTTTTTCGGGTGGTTGGCCTGCCAATTTACCTGTATATGGTTGAATATTCCAAACGTAACTAGTTTCGTTATCACATAAAATCCAAAACTTGATACCGTATTTTGCCGGCTTATTTGGCATATATTGTCGGAAAGGGCATCGCCCTCGAAATGCAACTAATTGCTCATCAACACAAACGTATTCAGAAGGATTGTACATTTTGGTAAGCTTTCCACCCACATATCCCAAAAACTCTAATAGCTGCAAATTTATCATTAATTCGTCGCTCTGCTCTTGTATCACGTTTGTCAAATCGAATTGCTCTTGTTATAATTTTAAAAGTTTGAAGAGACATTGTGGCTCTAAAAATATTGCGACCTGTTTCTGCATCCCATAAACTTTCGGTCGACTCATTGTTTGATTTATAAACACCCGCTAATAACAAAAGTCCAAGGTAAGCGTCTAAATCAATCGACTGGATAATTTTCCACTGTTCTCCAAATATATTTTGGCCTTCAATATTAGTATTTTCTAATATAATGTTTTTCAAGTTAGATGAAAAAAATAGATCCAACGCTGATTTTTCATCAGTAAGTCGACTTATCGCATATCTTGTCAGTCCAGGAGTCATTGTAATGATATTTCTTGAGCGAAATCGACCGTTCTCAGAAGGAGGTTCGGAATTCCACTGTATTGACTTATCCTTTGAACACATTACAGAACCTTGTTTCGTTTCACTTAGGTTTTCAGATTCATCTGAAGACGATTCGATGTCATTTTCGGATACGTAATCCTCTTCTTCGGACGTAACTTCATCGATGTTGGATGCGTACAGTTCATCTTCGAGTTCCTTGTCATTCAAATATCGACGTGCCATTGCAAAACTAAAAATAAATATGCACAACACTAAATAATAAATAAATATTTCAGGTTTCACCTGTAGATATTTGGAAATAAAGAAAGAAATATCTTTCTTTACTCACAACCAAGCACGGGTTTTATCACAATAACAAACACACTCCTCCGTATACTACGAAGAACTAAATATTTTCACTCATTGGATGGGGGTGGAATGCAGTACACCTACCCCTCCTTATATATTGCATGCTAACGCCGCTGGGTCATTTTTGACCCGAACACCGTTATCGTAAAATTTTTGTGTGTAAGTTTGTGGCCAAATAAAAACAAATAAAATCATAAAATTACATTCCTTATGAATAAAAAACAAAGTAAAAAGACGTCAATTGAAAATCATTAACGGTAACTAATTGTGGTTCGTTTCTTAAAGTATTTGGGTAAAAAGGCCCGAACACCGTTAGAGGGTTAAGACTTTTCTGCTTATTTTGGTTCATACTATTACCTTCTAAAATATTTTACACTCTTTTTTTAATACCCTGTATACAGTTTTGCACTATTGTAACGGTCTCTCTAACTCCAATTCAACAATACCTATTTGTCCGTCCTTTTGTTACTATAGAAACCATAAATGAATTTTTATGAAAATTAATTTTTATTTGAGTGGCAAAGAAAAATGAACATAAAAACAACGTCATTTCTCCTTTACAATTACTTACTCGCTGTTTATAATTGACAAATTTCAATATCGTAGTTCAGATAACATATAAAATAGCCAAAATTTTATGGGCCACTCTGTATAAAACTGCAAGCTGCAATTACCCTAATTATTTGTACAATACTAAAACGTCACCGACACAAACCTAACTTTCCTGATGATTCAAATAATAGTGAAATGCACGTGGTGGTTTTGATAATAGTTTTATAATTTTGCAATTATATGGCGATTTAAACTGAATAGCTTCTTTAGGGCAAAAACCAGTCATGTCCAAAACTTGTTCGATTTTTGCACCAAGGTTAATAGTAGTGAAGTGGGAGGCCATGACCGTGAACGCTTGTGCGGTCTGATTTTATTAGACGTGTTCTGACAAAGACTATTAGTTCTGATCTAAACGTTTTCAAAATTTTATACTTAGAAAAATATGAACCAGATGTTTCTAAAAAACTTAAACGTTGAGAAAAATGTCAACCAAAGGTGTCATATAACTTCTACTTCCGTCACTTTTGCAAAAATTACAATATAAGCTTTGGCTCTGCTTGCTCGGATACATGTCGGACATGCGACAGGTTGGAAAATTTAACAGCAGAACAGGATCATGAAACACTACAGAGAGAAAAAACAGTACATTTTAGAAAATTAGAAGGATTTTGATTCTTTCTTTCCCGCATGTTCCGACTGGAGACGGAGCACCAGCTCTGGCAATACAACTTTTGTATTTTTTCGGCAAAAATTGGGTTACCATTTGCATGTACGATAAGCGACATCAGATAAAAGTAGCAATGAAATCATTACTACATTTTTTTCAGATTATATAGCAACATTGTACCCGTTTGGTGAAAAACTTGTTTGCTCAGAACAAAAATTATACTATCACCAATTATTTATTTGTTCACCTTGGTTGATTAGCGTATTAAAAATATTACTCAAGTTATTTATCAATATTCTGAGCCTGAGCATATTTTCTTACTCTGTAATCGCTCCTTTGACTTAGTCGAAAAATAAAGAAGAAAAAGAGTTTACATTCCTGCCGAATGGAAAGAACTAGTAAGAAAACAAGCAAAAAGTTTTGGGTCGTACATGTAACTCAAGCAACATTTACCAACCAAAAAAAAAGTCAACATTTCGATTATTTAAATACTAAAGGGGTTCTAACTTCATTGAATCTTTGACTTCCAATTTGTATTAAATTTTCCGTTACTAAGGTTGGCAGTAATTTATCACTACCTACGACATGGATGACCTAGGCGTATCTTTTGCCAATAAATGAAAAAAATGTGCAGTTAAGAAATATGTACCAGAAGCATACCAAGGTTACTATCATAGAATATTCGCGGAAATCGGAGAAGAACCAGAATCACTTGTGGAAGCGGTAGAAGCTTGTTTAAGTAATACTTGAAAAATATTTTATTGAAGAAATAAATATTAGTTTTGCATGTTTGTGTTTTTCGTTTAATATTTTGACGCAAAATTTGGACAAATTCCAAATTTCTAAAAATCACTGTTGGTGTGATTTTTACAAAATATCAATTTTATATTGAAACGTATAATAAATACTAATAATACCTATATTTAATCAAAAATTTAAGACAGTTGCAAATTTATTTCCAAATTCAGAAGTTTTGTTTTGATTTTCCACAAATTTTCATTTTAGAACTTGACCGGTATTTGCATCAAGGTTTTCGATTGTTGTTTATGTATCTTTGTTAAGGTAAAACGTTTGAACTACTGATAAATAATTTCTATTTAATTTGTGAATTATAATAATTGAAAGATAACCACTTTCTGTTCAATACTTTATCATCACTAAAAACACCCAATAGTATTTCTAATTCTAAATTTAACTTGGAATTCCTTATATTACGTTAAACATTCAGTTTAGATGTATAAAGTGCATTCACTTTCGAGACTAACCGGAGATCAATAAATTCATGCGAAGTGAGCAGATTGGCCATAGCCGTACTTTAGTCTCACTGGAAATAAATATCGTGAAAGCCCAAATGCCAAATATAAATTTTATTCAACACAAGCATGTAGTAACAATATAGTAATTGTAAAAATTGTAAAAAATTGTTCCGCGTCTGTGCTCGACCTATCACCTGCTCGACTGCCTACACGGGGCATTGCACCACCTGATTACGCTTCTCCAAGAGCAACCCCTAAGCGATGTATAGCCAATCCGGTGCAAGTGATGTAAAAAACACGTGTTGATCACACATTAGTGTTTATTTACCTCAGGTTTGCCTTGGGAGTGAATGCACTGTAACCCGGGGAAGTTGCCCTGAAAAAGGCGGTAAATGAGAAATAATTGCGCAAACGGAAATATCAACATAGATATATAGGGCTGAATATAAATCTCAATTTTTGGGATTCCAACCTCCCATAATTGCAAAAAAAGTTAAATTTTTTTGATCGGCTATAACTCACGATGTCGTTCTCGAACAAGGAAAGCAAAGTCATTGTTTTGCGGGGAATTTTGCGCGCTACAATTTTAGTCCTCTCAATCAAATTATGAAAAATTGATATCAAGCTCGACAATAGGTTTTTCAGAAAAAATTGATTTGCTTAGACTGTTAGAAATTACAAGTCAAGAACTCTCTAAGACACCTATTTTGTTTAGGTTTTGACTCCCGACATTTTTAGTCCTATACTGCGAATTATGTGGACTGAAATTTTTTGAGTTCTGACGTCGCCAAGGAAATGTTTTGAAATTCACATTTCAACAGCACATTGCACGTAAAAGTGAATTATTTAAGTACATTGTTAAAACTTGAAGCACTTTTTCCTACGATACCTCGAAAAGTACTGATTTTTCAAAGTTGATGATGAGGACCAAAAATGTGGGAAGTCGTAACTGTACAGAATAGGTGTCTTTCAAAAACTTTTTTTTTGAGTGAAAGATGAAAGAAATTTAATCTTTTAACGACTATGGAGGGGCTCCGAGGGAGTTAGAATCTCAAAAACTCATATTTTTTACTCAAATGATATCTTACCTAGACTAATAACACTTGTATATTAAATGAGTGACGACTTGACTACAAATAAGAACGTGTCAAATGAAAATGGATCAAATACAGTAGCAATGACTACCAAAAATAAATGATTAGAAAATTCCATCGTGCCCCTGAAAACCAAAGTTGATAATGTTTTGCCACCTATCAAGGCGAAAATATTTTTAAGCTGTTTAAAAATACGTTTTTTATTCGTATTACGAAAGCAGTGTTATTCGTTTTTGTACTCAAATTTTAAATATTTGTGTGCATACGATAAAAGATGGACATTGCCATCGTGAGGGGGATTATCGTTTACATAAATAAATTTTGTTGCTAATAACAAAAGATTCGACATCTATACCGACATTAAAATTAACTGTACTTTATCACATAACCTCTACTCCCTCTATCAACTTAATTCCTCAACCTTTTTCCTTCCAGCTGCTACTTTTATCATCCATCTAACAATTATTTTTATTTTCTTTGTTTTCCTTCTAAAACTGGCTATAATTTGTTTTCTTTTGGCCCCTTTCCGTCTGTTATGTACTTTGGAACTCTATTTTTTATTTATTGTTTGCTTATATTTTTCGTTATACTTTCTTTCTCTTATTCTTACTCTTCTTTCTTGCAATTATGTGTCTTTGTTGTTTTTATTATCTTTTTTTCTTCCCCTCTTAACCTCCTCATATCATCTCTTGCATATCGACATTTTTCATAATATTTTATTATGTTTTTATTGTGTGTCTGTATCTCTACTCCAGCATTAATAAAATATCTCATTGTATTTCCAGTTTTTAATCTTTCTTTTTTTTCAATTTTGTTCTTCTTCTATATCCTGGTGTTTTTCGTTTTTCTATTTTTCTGTTTTTGTCTTTGTTCTTCCTTCCTTCTCTTTGTTTTGCTTTGGCTTGTTATCCCATGTCTTTTTCTTTGTTTTGTTGTTTGTTTTTGTTTTTTCTGTTTGTTTGGTGTTTTGTTTTGTTGTTCAAGTTGACTCGTTGTCTTTAACTAGATCTATTTTTGAGTCTGGTACGCCATGCTCGTAACGACTCGTTTTGCACCACGAGTATACGATCGCACTAAGAAGCAGCGTTTCCTGATCCAATCAAACAAAGTTAGTCAATTCAATATGAACCAGTTAACACTATAAAAGTAATTTTGAAACCAAAGAATTGCTATAGTTTATCTATTGAACAGATAGAGAGTCCGTGCAAAAACCTATACGCAGAAGTCAAATTTGTAATGCGCTAAATTGCACACAAATTCTTGATTAAGACTTATATGTAAGAAGACCAGTGCAAATGTGTAAAAAGGAAAACTACCATACGAGGAAAACTATGCAAATATATTATCTGTGTTTTAATGTAATTTTTTCGATGTTTTAGTTACGTACAACTTTTTTCCTAAAGTGGTGAGTTATAAATTAAAGTTATAGTTTAGTCGATTTAGCCCAAAAATGGGCAATTACAAAAACTAAAAACGCTAGTTCTAATTTGTCAGGAAGGTGTAGAGAAGGTACGTTAAACAAAAAAAATAAAGTCCCACCAAATCCAGGTGACGCTAGAGGGGTGGGGGTCGAGGCTATAGAAATGTTTAGTTTTTCGCTTATAACACGCAAAACGGTACATTGCAATAAAAAAATTGTTCAATAAAAAATGGAAGTTTAACAAACGGGAAAACACCAAAAAACTGCACCAAAAAACTTTACTCGGTTCGCTGATGATGATAGCTTAGCGATTGAAACACGTGTCCGAGTAAAGTTTTTTGGTGTTTTTTTGTTCGTTAAAATAGACGTTGCAGTTCAAAGTTCCATTCTTATAAAATTTTGCTACATTTTTACAAAAAAACTAGACCGTTTTTGTTCAACCGGCTCTGTAAAGGTGGTAATTTAAAAAAAAATATTTTTTACCATAATTTTTTGAATGTTTTTGTCTTCTAGATCTTTACTCGTTCATTTTAAAGAAGCATCGTAACAGTAAAACTCGTACAACATTAAACTCCCTACAGTCCAATCAGCTTTCTTTAGTTAGTATACGAGATACGACATCAGGTGTCAGGAAGTGGGTATGCAGCGGTGTTCTTCAATGACCTCCACAATACAATACATTCTATTTATAAAATACCCTCCCCTTGTAGCAGAGACAGAAGCCAGCACAAACTGTTTTCAAAATTTCTGAAGCCCTCACTCGTTTGCAAAAAAATTAAATGAATAAAAAACAAATTCGCAATAGCTGCTTTCTGGGTGCAGTACTTCAAGATGGTCAATTTGTTGAAAAATACTTTTACGCTTGTGGTAGTTTTTATTATGCTAAATGCCCACATATCTATGTGCAAGACATGCTAACTAAATTTGACCCTGGTGATCACCACCTTTTTGAGCAGTATGTGGATTTTGGGTATTTTGTAAATAGAACTGGAAATCAATGAGCACGATTATGGTGATGACATCACCATCGCGTAGATATTGATGTGGGACATGAAAAGCGAAGGAGGACTGACACCAAAGTAGGGTTTGACTAATTATGTGTTTGCAAATAGATTGCAGGCATTGCAGCTTCAATCTGTTCGCGTCTTAAAATGTTTACAAAAACCTACAGTGTTAGCGGTGAGCAACATATTGACTTGCATGAAACTATCAAAGTATCAAAAAGGAATACTGAGGATAGATCAAAGCTTGCTGCTTGATTAGCAAACCGCCCAGCTTTTACTAAACGTAACCGCAGTAATAAAGGATTAATTGTCATCAAGTGATGGAAATTGGATCCCTTACAATGCGATACCTTCGTCTGCTATGAGTAGTACTGTAAAAGTTCACAACGAAGCAGTTGCAATATTTCAAAGCACCTTAATCAGCAGAAAGGGATGTTGTAGACCTGTTGAGGTACGAGTTAACTCCATATCCCATCTGTTGGATGAAAGAAGATTTCACAAAAACTAAGAAATGTCTTTTTTTTTTTAAAAGATTTTCTTTTTGTGCACGGGGGTCAGTAAAGCTTAAAACGATTTATACTGTAGTGAACGGTGGCTTCCTTCTTTACAGAGTCAAGTGGAATGTTGGGACCACTTTTCTGAAACCTGTGAAGAGTATGCTTGGTATACTATAATAAATCACTATTCTTCGAATTGTGTAGTTGTATTCGATTTTATTCTGTACTGAAGAACTTTTCCACTGAAACGCACCGTTTTCAAGTTATAAGCAAAAAATTGAAAAATGGAACATTTAAAGCCTCCCTCCAATGGCACCGCGATTTGAAGGACGTAATTTTTTTATTTAGGGGACCCCTTTCCTACACATTTTTGAAAAAATTGGAGCTAGTATTATTAGTTTCTCTGATTTTCCTATTTTGACTGGACTAAAATGTGGAGCGTGTTCATTATTCGGCGAATAAAGAATAATTAATTTTTTATTAAGTTTTCTTCTTCATTTTTAATTTTAACGAGACCTTTTTAAACTAATCTTTAATTTAAAATCGCCTTATTAATCAAAATGTATGTTTAATTAATATATTTTAGATTAAAAAACACTTAAAAAACAAGCAGTTTTGAAAAAAAAAGGTAATGTTTTCTATCTAGCAATCAACGAAGTTGTTATTTTAGAATTAAGTTGCAAAACGCGCCAAGGGACGAACACATTTACAATTCAATATTCAGTTTTTAAAACGTACAACGAAAGCACTTACTTTACATAAATTAAATTCTGGGTAAGAAAAAAATGTGCAATTTGATATCGTTAATGGGATTGTAGATTGAATCGTAAACTTTTTTAGTTTTTACTTCATCAAAATTATGATACATACAAGATGAACTATAGTATTTTTAAATGAAATACATTTTTCTATAAAAGAGGTTATTATTCTTTAAAAGCTTTGTAAGAATGAGTAAAAACTCTTGTACATACCGCGTGATTTACAATGGTTTAATTTGTTGAGGAGGAAGTATTGATTCAGATATTGTGGAAAGCACGATAAGCTTTAATAATTGCATTGTACATTATAATTCAAATAGATTTGAATTTGATTTAAATTATTTAAATAAACAAGAATACCCGCCAAATCAATAATTGCAAATACCTAAATTACCAGAATCAGACACAAATACATATATGTATACAATAAAATTAAATGAAAAATGGAATTCTCCTGATAATTTGATATATTGTAGATCGCAATCCTTCTATGGAGCAGGAAAATAAACTCTTTCACTTCTAGTTACTTCGCGACTTACGGAAACGTTCCATTTATTAACATAAACGGTGGCGTTTCCTTCTTCGGCAGTTGTACTTCCAGTGAAAGTGGTCGAAAAATAAAATGATGACAAATTGTCAAATTTTAAGTAATGACGATTAATGACAATTTGTCATCATTTTATTTTCGACCACTTTCACTGGAATGTTATCAACCGCCTGAAGAAGGAAACACCACCGTTTATGTTAATAAATGAACGTTTCCGAAATTCGCCAATAACTAGAAGCTGAAAGAGTTTTATTTTCCCCTGTTCCGATTGCGATCTACAATGTAAAATTAAACCATTTCATGGATAAATTAAGCCAAAATTCAACTTCACATGCCATAGAATTACAGAAGGAGTCTGGATTCGATTTTATCATAGTTTTATATAAACATGTGGCAATTTATCAGGGCGAGAAATTTGAAGCAAAATAACAAGAGTTGACTACTAAAAGTCAGGTAATTAACTTGTCAACCAAGCCAGATTCTAGACTGAAGAAATTGGGCAATTAGGAAAATACTTTCAAATATACTGACTTCCAGAAAAATTGCAACACCTAGAAGTTGTCAAACAATTTTAATGAAATTTTCAGGAAACTTCTATTTTCAATAAACAAAGTGATGATTAAAATTTAAATAAAATCTAGCCAATAATTTTTGTTTTTTTCCCTGTTGTTTCCATAGCACATAGTAACAACAAATTTGAAGTATTAGACCATTTGGTAACTGTCAAGTTTGCAAATTATTGTTGTTTCTTTACAATTTCATTCTGAAATTGAAAACAATGCCGAGAGTACGTCAACATCAACATTTTGTCCAATTAAGTGATTTTGAACGTGGCCGTATTATTGGTATGAGAGAGGCCGGATTTTCGCTAAGAGAAATTGCTCGTCGTGTAAACCAAAATGTTTCATCGGTATTGAGATGTTGGTCCAAATGGTCCGAGGAAGGGGTTCAACATCGTCGCCGTGGATCTGAACGTCCTTGAAGGACTACAGATCGCGAAGAACGTCGCTTAAGAGTTTTGGCCACAAGAGATAGATTTTCAACAATTCGATCAATTGCAAATGATTGGATGGAAGGTACAGGTCTTAGGATGTCAATGTCATCTGTTTATCGCCGGATAAGATCTTATGGGTTGCGTTCATATCGTCCATTTTATGTCTTCCTCTTACACCACTTCACCGTCTACGCAGACTAGAGTGGAGTAACGAAAGGGTTAATTGGGCGCAAAATGGCATCAAATTGTGTTTAGTGACGAGTCCCGATTTTGCTTAGGCCCACGATGGTCGTGTAGGAGGGTCAGACGGATGCGCGGAGAACGTAAAAATCCAACATTTTGTGGAACGCAACACAGCCCTCACTCAAAGACTAATATGGGGTGCAATTTGTTATGGTAGCAAATCACCCTTGGTCTTTATTGACGGCAACCTTAACGCAGCTGGTTACATTGCTAATGTGCTACAACCAGTTGGCCTTCCATATCTTCTTCAGGAACTGCAAAATCCCATTTTCCAGCAGGATAATGCGCGCCCTTATACGGCAAGGGCTACAACACGGTTTTTGGAAGAATCTAACATTGCCGTCCTCAATGGCCTGCTCGGTCGCCAATTGAACATGTATGGGATATGATTGGTAGGCGACTGGGTAATTTACCGCACTCTCCAGATAATTTACACGATCTTCAGCAACCGATTCAAAAAGCTTGGGATGATGTACCACAAGCAGCTATAGATCATTTGATTGATAGCATGCCAAGCCGTCTAGATAAGAGCATTACAAATAGTGGCGGAGCAACTCATTATTGAAAAAACTTTTAATCTTTTGTTTTTTGTTTTAAATTTTAATCATTATTTTGTTTAATAAAAATAGACGTTTCCGAAAATTTCATTAAAATCGTTCAACAACTTCTAGGTTTTTGGAAGTCAGTATATATAGAATAAAAGCCCTCACGGATCGTTAATCTCGGGTTTGATTAGTTTGAGTTTGAACGAGAGGGGCGGATTTTTTGTATACAACGTGTCCCAAGTTGATTAAGATTGTGTGCTATCTTTTGTTATTAATAAAGATGCAATAATGTACAGTTTATTACGTTGATTCAGATTATGCTGAAACAACTCGAAACTTCGAGCAATTTAGACTTATTCAAACAAACTAGAAGTTAGCTTGTTTGTCTACTCATCGACGATTGTTTGGTTGTGAAAATCATCCTGCTCTGCAGTGTTTATCTGTTACACAGAACATGCTAAAACCTACAATTATACTTTTTGTCATTATTTAATTATTAATAATTATCATATTTTGTCGGCTAATTTATATTTACTGTTAATATATCATATCATTTATCAAATTTTCTAAAATATTTAAGAAAATGAACAAGAAATGTGAGAATATTTATTTTAATATAAAATTTTTACATAATGTAATAAATTATAATCGTATTTGTCTAGCAAGATTAACAGTTAACTAGAAGACATTTAAAGGACAGAGGTTCTTTTTATCTCAAGGTTGTTTGCTTATACAAAAAAATTTATAAAATTTTCTAAATACTTCATCCAACTATCTTGCAGTTTAAAACACATTTAAAATCTTTGTAAAAAATTTCTTTCTTTTTCTAGCATTGCTTCGATTGTTTTAGAAAAATAAATTCAGCTACCGTATCGAAAAACCATTAAGGGTAAAAGCAAAAGTAGTAGATTGTGATCATCTAACTCCATACACTGGTAACAATGATGCTACTACCAATCCTGTTTGGACAAAAGTAATAACGAATAATACTCGAAACCAAGGATGTGAAGAAGATTTCCATAAATTTATGGCAAAGTACGGAGGTACAAGCAATGTAACATTCGGAGTTAGGACTGAGGTTCAACAACAGTATTCTCTTGCGCATTATGTGACTCGAGATCTACGCATGTCTAAAGAAATTATTAGGACGAGAGCATGAGCTTCGTAGACAACAACTTCTTATGGGTCAAACTCTGAAGTTGCGTGATGGAACACGGTCCATCTACTACTTGATTTCAATGAAACTGTCTTACCAGAAACCCACCTACAAGAACCTGTTGAGTACTTTAAGGGATATGAAGAAGGACACTGATATTAATAACATCAAGGAAATAGCAATGCGCAAGCTCGGTTGTGGTTTTGATTGTATGGACTGAAAACGAACGAAGGAGCAGTTTTTCGCCACTAGGGTTGCTAGAATATGTTAGAATGTAAGTGTTCTAGAATTGTCGTTACTCCTGAATATTTGATTATCTTTCAAATATTATTGTACAACCATAAAAGCGTAGTCATGTAGTTGATATAAATTATAAAGTGTCTATAAATAATGTAATGCCATTGATTAAGGAATACGATACGGCTGTGTTTATACTTCATCCGGTTGTCAATACAATAAAAAAGCAAAACGATAAGATTGGTAACAATATGAAACTTTCAGGTAGTAGAATAAACGCTTTGTGTTCCATCGAACCTTTTCTTCTGATTTTGTATGTTCTGTTATTTGCATTTTACTCATTGGTTGTTCATTTTAAAAGTTTAATCCAGTGTTCACAGCCAGATTTTCTGTTTACATACATTAAGGGTACAAAGATTTATAAAAGAAATTTTATTTTCTTTACTACTATTCTACGTTGCGTTGTTGCGATACGTGTTGCCTACAAACACTTTTTGTTTACAGGTGGGTATGTACCATTGAAAGCAAAACCTGACAGCGTACATTAATTAGAATTTAACAGGGCAGGCAGCTCACATGTATCAATACAACTGTTTTTCTTATATATACTAATAATTCTGACTAGAGGATACAACTCCATTTCTGTCATATTTTATTCGTAAGTTTTTAAGGTTTAATATTCTAACTGTGTTGTTTGTTTTATTTTTTAGTTGTTCATAACAGTCTAAATCTCATTCTCTCATTATTGTAAGCTTAATGTCTATAAAATTAACAGAGAAAGTGTTTACTCAAATTTTACTGTCTATTAATTTTTGTTGTCAAGATAAATAGATGCAAGAATTGTTTTAATGACAAACAAAAAAATTTCAAAAAAATATAATCAAAACGCAATAATAAAGAATTGCTTTAGTCGTTACTATTATGTTCGTTATCGCCTTAATGGTTGTTAAGTTACCAAGCCGATTTATTTTAGCAATATTCAGTGTTGACTTTGTAATAATTATTGTATGGTTTTTCTATCTAGTAAGTTGTGCTTCCTGAATATTTGATTATCTTCTAGGAATATTATTGTACAACCATTAAGCAAGTCCAATGCTAGTTGATATAAATTAGAAGTGTCTATAAATAATGTCATGCCATTGAAAATTAAGTGTTATCATACTGGCTACTGTTTATTCTACCTCATGGTTTCCTTCCTTAATAAAAAGCAAAACGATATTTGGTAAACATTATCAAACTTTCAGTAAGTAGTAGAATCCACGCTTTTTGTTCCATTAACCTTTTCTTTTGATTTTGTATATTTTTTCTATAATTGTTTTTTGTCTCCATATTGTGTTTTCATTTATATCTCCATATATTCTTCTTAAATTTTTTTTCCCCAAGCTTCAATTTTCATTTCCAGTTTTGTTGATAGTACCCATACATCACTCCCATATGTCACAATTGGTCTTATCACTGTTGTGTATAGTTTCACTTTGCAATTTTGATATATTTTTTTATCTTGTAATATCTTCTTTAACCCCTCTGCGCTTCTATTTCCAGCTAATAATCTTTTTGATTTTCTTCTGTTGATCGCCTTCAGTTACTATTTCAACTCCTAGATAAACTGTGTTATTCTTTAATTTAAAACAATATTGATTTTGTTTTCTGTTTTGAAACTTAGTTGTAATCTTCTTTTGTTTTTATTACCCAGTATCATATATGTTGATTTTTCTTCATTTATTTCTAGCCCTGCTGTTCTTGTTTCTGCTTCTAGCCTTTTCATTCTTTTTCTCAGTTCAGTCTTTGTGCGCGCCATTATTACAACATCGTCCCATATGCTAAGCATTGGTATGACTTTTTATTATGTTATAGTGTGTCTTTATGTTACTTTTTTTAGGATATATTCCAGTACGATATAAACAGTTCGGGTGATAGAGGTCTCCTTGTCTTAGTCCGGTATTGCGTTCAAACTGCTTGGATAGGTGTTCTCTTATTTTCACTTTGTTTGTGTTGTTTGCTAGTGTAATTGCAACTGGATCTATTAGATAATTAGAATAATCTAGTTGTTTCATTGCTTGGATTATTTCTGTGTGTTTAATTCTATCATAGGCGTGTTTAAAGTCGAGGAATAAAGTATGTATTTATATGTTTTTGGCTCCACATTTTTTCATGTACTTGTTTAGTATGATTGTTGTCAATTACTGATTTCCCTCTTTTGAAACCTGCTTGACATGAGTCTATTTTTTGTTTGGACTATTCTTGTAGTTTATTGTTAATAAGCGTAGCTAAGATCTTATATATTACATTTAGCAGAGGAATGGTCTGTAGTTATTTGTTTGATGTATGTTTTTTTCTTATAAATTGGGCAAATTATTGCCAACGACCATTCTTTTTGGCATATTTTTGTATTCACAAGTCTTGATTAGTTTATATATTCAGTTCTTATATCTTCTTTAGCTTCTTTTAATAAATTTCACTACAATGTTGTCGGATCCTGTTTTTTGTTTTTTTTATTTTTTTTATTACGCTTAGACATTCTTCTAACGTGGGGGTTCTCCATCTTTCTCCAACTTACTGTCTACGTTTATCTGTTCTACTTCAGTAGTTTGTAGCATAGAGCTGTTTCCATATGTCGAGTATTTTCTTTGTATCAAGCGTCAAAGTTCCATCTGTGTCACGAAGATCTACTACTGATTTTTGTACCGTCCTTGTTTCTGTCCCTTATATTTTTGTAAAACTATTTTACATTTTTATTTTTAAAAGCTTCTTCTATCTCTTTTATTATTTTTTCTTTGTCTTCTCTTTTCTTTCTTCTGCATATTATATGTGTTTGTTTCCTTAGCATAATGTATATCTTATGGTCTTCCACAGCTTGCGTTTGAAACTATTTCAGTCTGGCTGTTCTCTTTGCTTCTGTTATTTCTTCGCATTCTTTATCAAACCATTTGTTTTTCCTTTTCTTGGATTCTGAGACAAGGGTTTTTGTACTTACGTTTATCACTTCTTTGATATTATTCCATTGAATTTCTACGTCTTCTTCTATTTTTTTCCTTTTAGTTTTTCTGTAAGCTTGTATGCATATTTGATTTTTGTTTTATTTTCTTTGAGTTCTTCTACATTTCTTTGATACTTTCCCATCTTCTTTTCGTCGTATCATTTAATTTTTACCTGTGTGATGGTTGCTTTCACCATAATGTGATCCGAGTTTATATCTGCCCCCCTATATGATCTCATTAATTCTATATGATTTTTTCATTTGTTTCTTCATGTAAACTTTCTTTCCCTACTATTGTTTTTCTTTTCAAATTTTTGCATTTTGGTCTCCTAATACAATTTTTATGTCAAAACTGGGAATTTTATTGAATAGTTCTTCCAGTTCTTCATAAAATTCTTCTTTATTTTCTTGTTCTGCCATCTCTGTAGGTGCGTGTACATTTATAATGCTATATTTTCTAAACTTTCCTCTTATTCTTAGGTAGCTTATTCTGTTATTTACCGTTCTCAAGTCCAATACTTGATGTTTTAATTGGTTTTTTACAAAGAAACCCGTTCCAAACCTGTTTTCCTTTCCCCCTCCATTCATCCATATGTACCCATCAACTTCTCTTATGCTTACATCTTTTATGTTTGATTCTTGTATTGCCATTACATCAATCTCGTATTTGTCGCTTTCTTTTGTTAGTTGTGTTATTTTTTTTCTCTGTTTAGGCCCTGAAGGCTAATTAAGTTTTGTACTTTTGGTTTTGTTATTTTTTGATTTTTTTTTTGATAATACTCAAGTTATTTTCCATCGCTTGTTTCTGTCGTCTTTGTTCTGTCCTTTATTAACGTACTTAGTTTTTGGTGCTGCATTTTCGATCTTTTTTAGAGTTCCCCCTTCCTCATCGCTCCATAGAAACATCTTCCCTCCAATTGCAATTTTTGTTACCTACTTTTACGTTTTTTCCTTTCATTTTTCTTCTCTCGCTATTTTTCTTATCGCTGTTTGCATTTTTGTTCTTCCGTCGTTATATCGCTGTCTATAAATATTTTCTTCTGTCCTAGTTTGTATTTTCTTCTAAGTATTTCGATTTTTTGTTCAAAGTTATTTAGTTTTACTACTACTATCTTATTATCCACATTTCCAACCTTGTATGCTTCATTGATATTTGCTTCTACTTCGATTTCATTTTTATAAATTGTTCTATCCCTTGTTTTATATTTCCGTTGTTGAGCTCAATTCCTTTTATAATTATCTTATTCCTTTTTCTTTTTTCCCTGTTTTCTAATTTGTTCTTTATTGTATTCAATTCTTCTTTTAATTCAGTTTTTCTCTTTTCCATTCTTTTTCTTTTTTCGAATCTTCTTTTAACGTTTTTATTTCTTCTTCGTATTTTCTTAGTTTTTTATTTATGTCGTAGATTGCAGTTTTTGTGCTGCTTGTATCTACTTTGATATCTTATATCTGGCTTCCTATATCTTTTAATATCTTTTCTAAGTTGTCCATGTTTCTGGTCCTTGTTCTTCTAATATAATTTGTTTAATTGTAGTATCGTGGGTGTATTTTTGTTCTTGTGGGCTTCTACTTACTTTAGCGCTTTTTGAAAAAACCTTTTAATTGTTCTTGTTCTAATTTATTTATCTCTTCTGGATCGTCAGATTCTCTTTTCCGCTTAATAAACACTAATACACTTGGACTACCTTTCGCTTCTTTCGTCTCTACCTTTTTAATTTTTTCATTGTCCATTAACTAGATCTGTATTTTATAATTCGTCACTTTTTCTAATTTTTTTGTATTAATTTTTAAAAAAAGACCGTGTTTAATTTTTGTTATTTTGATTTTTTTCTATTTCGTTACTAAGCACGTTCCCAAAATATTTCTATATATTTGAAATATTAAATAAATTATGATACTTCTACCTTGTTATCTATTTGACCTCGATAAGGATATTCTTGTTTGCAAAACTACGTTTTACGCGTTAACGATACTAGTCTTTATTATTTATGCGATTAACTATATTTGGTTTTTAAAGTTCTAAATTTAATCTAAATTTTCTGTAATATCACTTTCTCTGATGCACTGCACTTTACCTTATATATTTTCCACTTTTGATTTATTACAAAACACTTTAATCACACTAATTTTGCCACAGTTACCTTGCGTCGCACTTACTCAAAAAAAAAAAACAATACAATTAAATAAACACAATAAATTACGATGGCGTATTCTGGCAACAATATGTTAGGCTTTACTGGTTTGTTCTACGTGCCAGTCAGAAACACTTGTTTTCAGATAGTAAAGTTCATAAATAAAACAAAAGATCTTATATAATATTGTAATAGATTGGCGTAGATGGCAAAAGTAGAAAAAAATTGTAAACATTACATATCTGTAAAAATAAAAGTGAACGATGGACCATCTAAAAATAAAACGATTTTTTTTAATATAAATTGTCTACGTCCATTTTAAGAGCTTTTTATCGCACTCAGTGGAATTAATGAATTTACGAGCTTTTATTTTTGCAAAGTTTAATTTATTTGAAAAATGTTATTATTGCATTTATAAGTTAAAAATAAGTAAGCTTGTGGTAGGTGGAAAAGTCGAAGGAAACTTTTTTCTATATTACAATTTGTTGTGATCCGTCGATATACTTCTAATTCCTTTTATAAGTTAATATAAGTTGATTGACGTCATTTGGGTGTTTTAATAACTCGGTCGCATGGTAAAATAGACTGGTAAAATTGACTTTAATTGAAACCACTATAATAATGAATAAGCAATAATTTATTTAAATCATTGGTACTATAAAATCTGTAATTGCACTATAACTATTTCACAAACAATATATACCGCGTGTCCCACTTTGGTATTGCCAGCCTCTTTTGTTTTTATAAAATGATCATAATAAAAGTTATAGTAGTTTAAATAAGCGACAAATTAGAAATCACCACTATTTTTTGATAAACAACATTGGTCATGTGATTCGACATATTACTTTTAAATAGAATCATGTGTTTTTGATCACGTCTTTTGTTTTGATTTCAAAAAATGTATACATGTTATCCTAATTCCCATGGGTCACTATTGCTACCTCGGTAACTAAAAGAAGGTTGGTGAAATTAGATAAAATGTGCAGTTTTTGGGGGACATCGAAAATTTGGTTTCAGATTTAAAAACAATCTCTTTTGAGCTACTGGGGTTTTTTGAGAAACTTCTCAAAACTATTTTATCAAATATTTCAAAACGTATGATTTTTACAACAAAATTTGCAAAGAAAATTTTTTTGACGATTTCCAAATTTGCCACGTCTAGTTTCCGAGGTAATACAATCAACTTACTTCTTTTTCTGATTTTAATGTTGAGGTGCCTCAACAGAACGACAAGAAACCATTGCTTATAAAAGCTTATGATGCAAAATTCATCTGTTAAAGTAAGTTAAAACTAACATGGCATTTTCCGGTTATTTAATTTTTTTTGTTATGCAATTGAAATGCTGAAAGAGCGCTTCAAATGTATCAAAATGCATACCCCGAAAAACGCTTACCAAATCAAAAAAAATTTACAAAGTTAGAGCTAAATTTGCTCATTTAAAGATCATTTAAAATTCTTCCAAACGAAAAGAACTGTAACGACAGGTCGGAAAGGATGAAACAAATGTATTAGGTACATTTCATCCATTTTAATTTGGGCCTAAAGTAATTTTTTTAAAAATAAGTTTTTAAAGCTTTTAATTACGTTTTCAAACACCGCTTGGTATTGAAAAGTTTTACGGATTTTTTAAAGACTACGACATTTTATTTTTTAATTTTTTGGATAATTATATTATTTTTGGCTGGGTTTGTAGACTTGTTACCGGTCTGTCGCCCAATAAACGTTTTTTTCACAACGTGTTCAATTTGCCCAACAATCTTTGCCCAATGGACTTTCTCATCAATCGGCTTGCTCAACAATTTCCTTGCCCAAATACGTTTTGCCCAACAAATGTTTGGCTTGCCAAAATAAAATATAACAATCTTGTTCATTCAATTGAAGTGGTTTTCATGGACGCTAAACGGTGTTGGTTGGTAGGTTACAGTTATTACAATGTTTTTTAAAAACATTTGTTTAATCAATTTAAGTTGTTGTCATGTGATCGGTGGTAAACGGTGTTGGTTGATAGGTTACAGTTACTACAATTTCTTGCGCTGGAATTAATTGCTGTTGAAGATTCTATATTAGGCAAAACGATTGTTGAGCAAAACGTCTTTGTGATTGTTGAGCAAAAAGTAGTTTGAAATTGGTTAAATATTAAAAAATTTGATTTAGGTATGAAACTCTAAATATTTAGTTCACTCAGGGTCTTGAATTCGTTAAACACAAATAGTTTACAAAGAGATAAATTTAATCAAACAAAGGAAATATTTAATTTAAAACTAATTTAAATTTGATGTGGGAATACAGATTTTATTTATAAATTTGTTAAACCGATCTTTGTTGCGCTGAGTGATGTCATTGGTAACACGTTGGTGACGTCATCAGATGTGGAAGGTTTAGGTAGTTGAACGGTGGCAGTTTTCTTGCTTTGAATTATACTGATTACTTTAATTTTTGGCAAAAAATTTCTTATTTAGTAATTATTTGCATTTTTTAATTCTATTTAATAAACCATACTGTGTTTTAATAATAAAATGACATATTCCCATAATTATTGATCAATAACGAATTCACAAATGTAACAAAACTGTTATGCTTCCATTTAAAATAATGTTTGATGACCTCATAGTATTGCCGTAATAACCGCCCAAAATGTCAAAACTACGTCAAAATAATAAAAAATAATAAAATTCCTAATTGACCTGTTTCAGCATTTTTCCATACTATTACAAAACACTCTTATTTTGAATTTTGTGCGGAACTTTTGTAACACACTGTATAAGAAAAACATGTAAAGTAGAAAACGTTAACAATTGGCCACTAAACAGAAAACACAAATGAAACAAAAACATTAACAAATCACCAGCAGGATAAAAGTAAGTAGGAAAAGACCGTGAAGAGGTGGGCGACAATCTGACCGCAAACAAAACAAACATAGAAGGGGACAAAAGAAACAAACAAAATCCATATATTAAAGATAAAAGAAGAAGATTTGATGTTCTACTATTATGTCCACAATCCCCATACATTGGAATCATGTTTAACATTTCTTAATTTGAATACCTAACCGTTTGTCTATAGAAACTTGACAAAAATGATATTATAAACCAGAGCCTTTGTATGCAACAAATTATTTTTTTCTTGCTATCCGATCTTTCAAAGTATTTTTTATAGCCGACTGAATGTCACCATAAATACACGATCCCATTTGAAAAAAAAGTTGACAGTCATATGAGTTTGAATTTGTCTCCCGCATTTAAACTGATATAATTTTTTCATTGACATTACTTTTTACCGATTTCAAAATAAAAGGGATGTAAGTTCTGATTTTATACAATATTTTAAATAAACGAAAGCCTGTCGAACGGTGAAATTTGACAATTTTTATGACTTTACTTTAGTTGACGATAGTTCTCTTTAACTTCACAAACCTAGTTGTTCCCTTTCACGTTATAAATAATATCGTTTTATATCTTGCATACAAATCACTTTGATTAGTTCATACGCGAAGTCAGAATCCGCTACAGTTTTTTACTTTGTTAGTTAAGCATAGTACCGACGTTTTAATTTGTTTATCAACTCTTGCCTCACTCGACATTATTTTATCAATTTCAAATATAAAGGGTGTTCTAAGTTTAATTTTAAATAATATATAATTTTACTTAAAAAGGCGTAATACTTTCAAAAGGCTATACAAGCATTCAATTGTTTTTTCACTCGCGGCTTTGCAGATCATTCCGAAATTTCAAATTCGTATAACTTTCTGCTAAAAACTTTATTAAAAATAAAAAATGTTGCCAACTTGTATCAGTAGCAGCGTTATCACCTAAAAAATCGTATTTATTTATACCGTGTAACTACAATTGTTCTGTCTATAAAATTAAATATATGTCGTTTCCAGCGTTAATCCTTTTATGGGTCTAAGCCTAAAATACGTTAAGTACTTTTGTATTGATTTTTCTCTTTTTATAGTCAACTCATTTATCTTTACAAAATTGAATTTTAAGCTTGATGAGAAGCCCGAAGGGTTTCAGAAAATATTATTTTGATTTTTAATAAAATTTTTCGCAATTAATTTTTAAAGCAATTACGATTTTCTTAGTATCTTAATACGTATTTTAAAAAATTTTACTAACTTAAAAATTTAATTTCTAATATCATGAATAAAATTGAAATACTTGCAACGTGTATAGAAATTGATGAAGGATTACCGGCTGTTGAAAACAACTTAAGTGTTTTTGTTTATAAACATTTCTAATTCAACGAAAGTGTGTCAATGCACTTCTAATTTATATAAAAGACAATATCAATATCGAATTGGTGTTGGAAAAATGATTATTTTTTATAAAACGGAAACGTAGCGTAAGTTTTACGACACGACAATGTATTGTAAAATACGTTTCACAAACTTTTAGCTTTTGGAGAACGAGCAATGTTTAATTTTTCTTTTAACATAAAACTCTATTATCGGTTTTAAACCTACAACTATTTTACTGCAAGAGCTAGTGCACTTGTTGGAATTTGTCAGATGTGTGTAACTACACTTAAAAACTTACAAAGGCTTAATTGTGTCATTTAGAAGTTAAATTATTATACGGTTGGTTTCAATGCCCGAAGCTTCGCTATTTGAGATTATAACCAGCAGTATATAGAAGAATTGTAAAAATTTGAAAAAAATTATTCTCTATCTATTCTCTTATAAAATCTTCAGATTAATTTTTGTTATGTTTTTATGTGCAGTAGTCTAAAAAAAGCGCATTTTGAGCGTTAAAAGATGGTTTGTAGCTCTTTTCCAAAAATTCCTGTAATTCATTTATTCAGTTCAACTTTTTTACAGATCGGCAATAAAAACTCAAAAAAGTTTTTTTTTCAAAAATTTTATTTATAATTTAATATGGACTTTGTAGGCCCCTTCTTAGGGGATATCTAAATTGCCAAAGTTTTGCACTTCATTGTGAGTACTTTATCAGGTTCTATCATAGATTGAGTAGATGGTCAGTTA